>JANAVB010000645.1:0-42822 GCA_029216955.1 Iris pallida | reverse complement strand
TTCTTGGCTCCCCCTTACTTTCAAAAGTTAACCAGGACAATTAGGACTTGGATGTAAATACAATACTTGTTAAATATCAAGGATTTGTAAAGTCAAATTTATAATGATTTTCCGTAAGCAAAAGCCAAGTTTCAAATGTCCTTATCTTCGTGTCATGTTCGTCCAACCATGTCGATTTGTGCATGTGTAAACAAATTTCAGTATCCAACAAATTTTGAAAATTTAGGTCCAACACAGTTCATGTTTTTCTTATAGTAACTGTGCATACGTCCAACAAATTTAGATCCAACAAATTTCATGTTATCGTTGAAAATTTAGATCCAACAAATTTCAGTATCCAACAAGCAATTCTATGGAGGAATGATGAACGGATTTCATCTTATTCTTATAGTGGTCGTTCCCAAGTCAACTGTGTTTGTGCCCATGTCAGATTTAAGGATAGGATCAACTTCGGAAGCCGACTTATCCTCCGAAAGTAGGTCGAGGTATGAACTCGCCTTGGGAAGCGAGAGGAGCACGTGCCATTGGAGAGGATGCCGGTCGGGGTTGACCGCATACATTATGAGCTATTGGCCACGTCTGGTTAGCGAAATCCGGACATTGGAAAAGAAAATTCTTTCATTTTTCATGTTTGGATGTCAAGGGGAAAGGAGCAGGAAAGAAAAAATGGTTCTCAAATGAAAGTAAAAAAGGCAGGAATGGTTCCCCCACTCACCCCAAGGATTCACTTTCCCACCCAATATTATGCATTTATTCTAACTATATATTCATGGCCTTTCCAAATACTTGAAAGAAAATTGATGAAATTGCAGTATACCATGCCCATGAAAAAGAGCAAAGAATGATTTCCTTCCCTTTATGTGAACCAAACGAGGCCTTAGTGTATTTAACATATCCTGACTAAACTGTCACCAAAATATAAGCCGCATGCACTGTTGAGTGTACCCATACAAGCATTAAGATTTTTTTTTCTATTGTTGAAGACATCTATGTTGGAAATCCGTATGGACAAACAATAACGATAGAATAAAAATAAAAATACCAAGAAGGAATGAGTAAAATATGAAGAACAAAAAACGAAACTAATTGTAACAATAATAAATCACAAACATGTATTATTTTACATGGTTCTGTCGAAATCGACATGCTCCACGGGACAATATATAGAACAAATACTTTATTGAATCAACAAGATGAAACATACAAATGATATACACACAACTACGATGAGCATCCCGAGATCTCGACGAAGCCACTCTAATGGGAAACCAATTTGACTTTTTAGTCTATATTTTTCTTTGTTAGGATTAACCTATCTTTATCTCTTTGAGTTGGCTAGGATTTTACTTATCTTAGGATAAGTCCTTAGAGATTGGCTTTATCTTCTTTTGGTTTCTTGAGAGTATAAAATAATGTTGGGAAAGAAGCGCGGAAACCTTTCCCCAAACCGGAGAGTACCTGCGAGAGGACCGAGCAAACAACGCACGAACCCAAAAACAAGCACACAAAAAACAACCACGCAGACACAGAGAATTTTTGACGTGGAAACCCTTGCGGGAAAAAACCACGGGACGATCGGAGTCCAACCCTGAGAAGCCTCCACTAATGGAATAGAAGAATTACACCCTCTACAAACTCCTCCCGATCCAAATCGGATTCCCACAACACTCAGAGACAAGAACAATGATCACAAGGCTACGAGAACGAGAACGACGAGTAGAGATTACCCGAAACACGATCTCCTTCGAAAACGACCATCAATCCTCCGTCTTCTCCGAAGTTGCAATGACACTCTTGCCTCCTTTCTCTCAAACTGTGTGTTGTCCAATACGATAATACGATAATGAATTAGGGTTGAAAAAACTCAATATATCTCCCTAATCCCGCAACCAACCTGGACCGTTGGATTAGATCCAATGATGAAAACTCATCCAGAAATCCGCTTCAGCCCTCCGACACATAGAGTTCGGCCAGAACTCTGTGTGGGACAACCAGCACTGGGTGGCCAAACCCTGGAACGGCCAGACCGAGTTCGGCCAGAACTCGGCCTGGGACCGAGTTCGGCCCGAACTCGGCAGACTTGGTCCAGAACCCCCTTTGGGGCAGCAGCAGCAGCAACAACTACTCCCGAGCTTCTCCGACATCGGACGGCGCTCGTCGCACTCCGGGATCTTCTCCACATAGGTTGGGAACCCCACCCACCCAAATCTTCCCCTTCACAACTATGGGGAGGACGTCGTCATCCCGACGACCTGCCTGCAGTACTCAAACTTCCCTCTTGGTAGAATCTTCGTGAACATATCAGCTCCGTTGTCATCTGTATGCACCTTCTCAAGCTTCGCGTCCTTCTTCTCAAACCACATCCCGTATCCAATGATACCGAGTCTCGATGTGCTTGGACCGGCTATGAAACGTCTGATTCTTCACAAGATGGATAGCACTCTGTCGCAAAGCAAAGTATACTGCTCTTGCTTTAGTCCCATTTTCTGCAACAGCTTCTTCATCCACAACAGCTCCTTGCAAGCCTCCGTCGCCGCAATGTATTCCGCCTCCGTCGTCGACAAGGCAACACACTTCTGCAACCGCGACTGCCACGACACTGCTCCTCCCGCAAACATCATCACGTAGCCTGAAGTCGATCGCCTCGTGTCTACATCTCCAGCCATATCAGCGTCGGTATACCCAACCATCGGCTCGTCACCACCAAAGGAAAGTCTCCAACCAGCAGTGCCCTGAAGATATCGTAGAATCCACTTGACCGCACTCCAGTGTACCCTTCCAGGATTCGAAAGATACCTGCTAACTGTACCAACTGCATGAGCAATATCTGGCCTCGTACACACCATGGCATACATAAGGCTTCCCACAGCTGAGGCATATGGAACCCACTCCATATCATCCTTTTCGTCCTCGGTAGATGGACACTGCTCCTCAGTGAACTTAAAGTGAGCCGCGAGGGGGGAACTCACTTTCTTCGACCCGTCCATCCCAAAACGCTGAAGTACCCGGTGAATGTACTTTTTTGGGACAAGTGTAGCAGCTTGGACTCTCTCTCGGCTGATCTCCATCCCAAGAATAGTCTTCGCTGCGCTCAAATCCTTCATAGAGAAGGCCGCGCCCAGTTGGCGCTTCAACTCCGCTATCCTAGTGGCATTCCGACCCACTAATAGCATATCATCAACATAGAGCAATAAGATGATAAAATCATCATCGGCAAAATACCTCACAAATGTACAATGGTCCGACGTCGTCCGTGCATAACCATGCTCCCCCATAAATGACTCGAACTTTCTGTACCACTGCCTCGGAGCCTGCTTCAGACCATACAAGCTCTTCCTCAACCGGCAGACCAAATGTGACTTGCCCTTCTCACAGAATCCCTCCGGCTGCTCCATGTACAACTCCTCTTCAAGGTCACCGTGGAGGAACGCCGTCTTCACGTCCATCTGCTCGACCTCCAAGTCGAAACTGGCTGCTAATGCTAGCACCACCCGAATAGACGAATGCTTGACGACAGGCGAAAAGATTTTATCATAATCCATACCTTTCCGCTGACCGTAGCCCTTGACTACCAGCCTCGCTTTGTATCGAGGGCGAGTAGCATCATCCGTCTGCTTCACTCTGAACACCCATCGATTCTTCAAAGCCTTCTTGCCCTTTGGCAACCGCACCAGATCATAAGTAGAATTGGTGTGCAAGGAACTCATCTCCTCCTACATAGCCACTATCCACTCCTGCCTGTGTTCGTCTTCCATAGCCTCTGCGAAACTTTCGGGCTCTCCCCCGTCAGTCAATAGCACATACTCATCCGACGAGTATCGTAGATGGTCGACGATCCCTGTTGCTCCTTCTCAGTGGAGCCACTGGTGCTGGCTGTATACCGACAGCCTCCTCTCCTTCAGGAACTGCCTCCCCGGCATGCTCATCCTCCTGAGGGACACCCTGACCACCATCAGCAGGCTGATGATCAAGGTTGGGAGCAACTCCATGTACCGGCTCCGCCATAACTGGATCCTCCGCGATGTCCTCTGGAAACTGCTCGAAGCGAAATGACTCTAACTCAGGCAATTCCTCAGCCTCAGAAGGCGTCTCGGAATCCTGAGTGTTGGTCATGGTCTGATCCTCGACGAACACCACGTCCCTGCTTCTGTAGAGCTTTCCTTCCACTGGATCGTAGAGTCTATAGCCAAACTTATCCCGACCGTAGCTGACAAAGACGCATCGCCTCGTCTTCGGCTCAAGTTTGGTCCTCTCGTCCTTCGGTACATGCACGAAGGCTTTACAACCAAACACCCGCAGGTGACTGTATGACGGCTCCTTGCCGCACCATACTTTGTCAGGCACATCACCCTGCAAAGGAGCACTAGGAGACAAATTAATATAAGCAGCTGTGAGAAGAGCCTTACCCCAATAACTGCCCGGCAAGTTTGCTTCTGACAGCAAACACCGCACCCTCTCCATCAGTGTCCTGTTCATGCGCTCCGCTACACCATTGAGCTGAGGTGTCTTTGACGGAGTCTTCTGGTGTCGTATCCCTTGCTCTCTGCAATACGCATCAAAGGGACCGATGTATTCGCCGCCATTGTCGGACCGAACATACAACAACTTCTTGCCCGTCTCCCTTTCAACGGAGGCCTGAAACTCCTTGAAAGTAGGCAGCACCTGATCCTTGGTCTTTAAGGCATAGACCCAAACCTTCCTAGAACAGTCATCAATAAAAGTCAAAGTAAGAAGCACCACCAAGAGATTTTACCTTCATAGGACCGCAGACATCCGAGTGAATCAACTCGAGCAACGCCGGCTTCCTCGAACTTGGGTGACTTTGGAAAGACACCCTATTTTGCTTCCCAGCCAAACAGTGCGTGCATTTCTCCAACTTTGTAGACTTGAGCCCCGGAATCACTTTCCTGTTCACCAAGTAGCTCATCCCCTTCTCGCTGATATGGCCGAGCCGCCTGTGCCACAACTCGGTAGATGCGTCACTGACTGCGTTCACTCCTGTGCCCCCTCTGCGCTCCCCTCCATATAGTAGAGATCGGACTTCTTGCTTCCTCTGGCAATCACCATCGAACCTCTGGAAAGCTTCCACTGACTATTCCCAAAGAGACTGAAGAATCCCTCGTCATCCAACCTTCCAACCGACACCAGGTTGAAACGGATATCAGGGATATGACGAACATCTTTGAGAACAAGAACCATACCCGTCTTCGTTCTCAAATGCACATCTCCAACGGCAACCGCCTTTGACACATCTCCGTTGCCCATCTTCAACACGCCACAGTCGCCTGTCGTGTAAGTGGCAAACAGTGCCCTATTGTGAGATACATGTGCTGAAGCCCCTGAGTCCACCAGCCAAGAATTGTCATCGCAGGCGAGGTTAGTAATGACCTCATCACCTACGACGATCACATCACTCCATGCATCGAGGCCGCGCTGTAGTGTTCTCTTCTGCTTCCCTTGTCGCCCTTCTTCTCTCTCTTCCAAGCGAAACAATTCCGCTTGATATGGCCCTTCTTACCGCAATGATAACACTCTGAGTCCTCGTACCGACCTTTGGACTTCCCCCTGCTCTTGTCTCTGCCACCACCTGGACCCCTGCTTTTGCCCCTTCCGTGGCTCTCTGAAACAAGTGCCTCTGAGTGGTGGGATGTGGATGAAGTGCCCTGAGAACGTCTCCGCATCTCTTCATTCAAACCCCGCTCTTGGCAAACTCCAGACTGACCACGCCCTCTGGAGCAGAAGCGATCATAGATACTCGTACGGTCTCCCACGAGTCTGGCAAGGTACACAGCAGCCACAGTCCCTGAACTTCGTCGTCGAACTTGACTCCCATAGAAGATAGCTGGTCAACCACGCCCTGGAACTCACTCAAGTGATCCGAAATAGACGCCCCATCCTTGTACCGCAGACCCATCATCGTTCGGATCAGGAACAACTTGTTTACCCCGGTCTTCTTCGCATACAAGGATTCCAGCTTATCCCACAACGTCTTCGCGTGCTCAATATTGGCAACGTGATTGTACACGTTCTCATCAACAAACTGCCGTATGTACCCACACACTGTATGTGCTCGAACTTCCAGTCCTCCTCGGATTTATCACTGGGCCTCTCGGTTGTAAACACAGGTAGATGCAGCTTCTTGACAAATAGCAAATCCTTCATCTTGCTCCGCCAATAATGATAGTTTATGCCATTGAGGTTCACCCTGCGCACCGGCTTCGCGTCCATCTCTCCTCTCTGGTTCCTCTGTCAACTCCTGACACCCTTTGAACCCAAAGCTCTGATACCACTCTGTTGGGAAAGAAGCGCGGAAACCTTTCCCCAAACCGGAGAGTACCTGCGAGAGGACCGAGCAAACAACGCACGAACCCAAAAACAAGCACACAAAAAACAACCACGCAGACACAGAGAATTTTTGACGTGGAAACCCTTGCGGGAAAAAACCACGGGACGATCGGAGTCCAACCCTGAGAAGCCTCCACTAATGGAATAGAAGAATTACACCCTCTACAAACTCCTCCCGATCCAAATCGGATTTTCACAACACTCAGAGACAAGAACAATGATCACAAGGCTACGAAGAACGAGAACGACGAGTAGAGATTACCCGAAACACGATCTCCTTCGAAAACGACCTTCAATCCTCCGTCTTCTTCTCCGAAGTTGCAATGACACTCTTGCCTCCTTCTCTCTCAAACTGTGTGTTGTCCAATACGATAATACGATAATGAATTAGGGTGAGAAAACTCAATATATCTCCCTAATCCCGCAACCAACCTGGACCGTTGGATTAGATCCAATGATGAAAACTCATCCAGAAATCCGCTTCAGCCCTCTTCGCCCTGATTCTTTGGAAGCATTATCTTTATGGCGAGAAGGTAGATATATACACAGACACAAAAGTCTCAAGTATGTCTTTACCCAGAAGGAGCTCAACATGCGCCAGAGGGGATGGTTGGAGCTTATGAAGAACTTTGACATCAACCTGCAGTACCATCCGGCACTACTACAAAAAGGGATAACAATGACGGCTAAATATGCTAATTGGTGACATTTGTTTGGCCGTCATCTATGAAAGGGTCATCTTTATTATTAGAAATCAATGACAACTCAATGCACGTAATCTTTATTTATAAAAGATGACTTTTATGTATCATCTTTATTTAGAAAAGATGACTTTTATATGTCATCGTTATTTACAAAAGATGACTTCTATCGTAAGACAACAATGACAGCTTAACACACGTCATCTTTGTTTATGAAGATGACTTTAATG
Source organism: Iris pallida (assembly GCA_029216955.1). NCBI lineage: Eukaryota > Viridiplantae > Streptophyta > Magnoliopsida > Asparagales > Iridaceae > Iris > Iris pallida. Next base: position 35,546 of record JANAVB010000645.1, on the reverse strand, counting down.
CGTCATCTTCATTTACTAACGATGACTTATATACGTCATCGTTATCTATAAAATATGACTTTTATCGTGGAAATCAATGACAGCTCAACACAAGTCATTATTATTAACAAATAATGACTTATATACGTCATTGTTATTTACAAAAGATGACTTATATGCGTCATCTACATATACAAACGATGACTTATAAAAGATGACTTTTAACATTTGAAAACAATGACAGCTCAACACATCATTATTATAAAAAGATGACTTTTATCGATCGTACAATAATGACAGCTCAAAACAATGAAATGTATATACAATATCTCATTGAAGAAAACAAAGAAGAAGAAACTATTATGTAATACCAACAAAAAATATTATATTTCATAATTATTCAAAGTCATGACATTGAACTAAACAATATCCTTCATTCTCACATACTTCAAAACATAAATAATAATACTTCCAAAATTTTCTTAATACATATTGACTTCATTAACAATATCCATGATAAATTTGGCCAGCTCTCTTATCATTTCATCAATTTCTTCGATGGAGTAGTCCTTTCTCCCAGCAAACTACAAAAAATAAACACAAAATCAACTATTACGTTAATGATGTCGTGTTATACCAATATAACCAAAATTACATCAATAACATTATCTTAACATCTAACTTACCACTTTTTCTAATTTGGTAGTAGAAAGTTGAAATATGTCCTTCATATATTTCATTACATAGTAACCATTTTCAGTATTGTTTGGTTGTTTAGGACATTGAATTATAAAGTGAAATTACAGGAGCAGGAAAAAAAATGAAACATAAATTAAAACTTACATTCACACAATTCCATGTTAGGCTTTTCCACTTCATCCCCTTTTAGCGAGCCATATCTTAAAAGCCCTACAATAAAAAAAAATGTGACATATAGAAGTTCCTAAATGATAAAGAATTCTATTAATAGCTACAAAAATGTTAACTGCAAATCTAAAAAAACAAATTGTTGAGAATCAATAAGGGACTTTTAGTCCCACATCGGAATATGTAGTATGTAGAGGAGCAAGACTCCCTATAAGTAGTGAAGTAGTCCATCAATAAAATCATCCAACCATTATTTTCTACACGGTATCAGAGCCATAACTCTCTTCTCCTCTCTCTCTCTCTCTCTCTCTCTCTCTCCACAAAAAAAAAAAAAAAAAAATTGCCGACACCCCCCCCACCGAGCAGCACCCCCCCCCCCTACCCCCCGAGCAGCCCCCCCCCTCCGACCCCCCCCCCCCCCCCCTCCCGAGCAGTACCCCCCCCCCCCCCCCCCCCCCCCCCCCCGCAGTGACGTCAAAGAAGACGACGAAGACGACGAAATTGGAGAAGTTGCCGACTCCGACATCCAAGCACCGACGAAGACGACGAATCGGGTTCACAGTTGAAGAAGCCATGGATTCGATCAGTGGCAAACTGACGGCCGACGAGATGAAGGCCTTGGTTGATGATATCTTATCAAAGAGATTAACCGAGGTAACCCCACGTGTGATCCATACTGATGTGGATCCGTCCCCTTACAAAATGGGAAAATTAGAGAAGCTGGAGACGAAGTTGGAAGGAACGTCCAACTACTTGAAGTGGTCGCGGCAGGCGATGCGGACGCTGAAGGGACGTGGCTTGGTTGGCTATGTCACTGGCCAAGCCCAGGCGCCAGCCGATCACTCCGCAAAGGAGTTTGCTATTTGGGAGATTGTCAACAACGTAGTGGCTGGGTGGTTGACTGCTTCATTAACCGACCAGGTGTCGGACAATGTCGAGGCAATGGAGGTGTTGCTGCTATATGGCGGACTCTAAAAGATATGTACTCCGGCTCCGGCAACCCTATGCGAGTCTTTCAACTGCAAGATGAACTCGATAGGGTGGCCCAAGACGAACGTACCATCTCTGAGTACGCAGCCCTGTTGAAGAAGTACTGGTCTGATCTAGATCATTATGATCCTCTTGGGATGGAAGATGCACAAGTCGAACCGGCATTCGCGAAGTACTTTCAGACGTTCCTGGCTTATATTTCGCGGCAGCGTATGATGAAATTTCTGAAGGGACTACACCCTGTATTTGAGCAGAGACGGAATATCCTCCTATCCCAATCCACGCTTCCGACCTTGGAAGAAGCTATAGCCGTCATGACACAGGAAGAAGCTCGACTGAAGTTGATGCCCAACAAGGGATCCTACCAGGGGGAGCGAGCCGAGGTTGAAAAGTCTGCCCTTGGCCTTCAATCAACCTCCATCTGTTGGTGGTGTTTGCCACAATTGTGGTGACTCCGGACATTACATCCGTTTTTGTCCAAAACCCTTGCGAAATCAGTCTACTGATCGAGGACGGGGTCGTGACGGCCGACGGGATAATAGAGGAGGATATGCTGGTAGATGAGGAGGACACAAAGCGAATCTGGTGGAGGAAGGGGGAGAGAATCTGCTGGCTGAAATAACCCCGCTTGAGAGGGAGTTCCTTGAGAAGTTGCGAGGCACAAAGCTGGTTTCGGCCGACAGTCCTGGGGCGTCTTCGACCTCGGGAGATCCCATCACTTACTTTGCCCAAACCGGCACCGGTGATTCTGCACGTGCTCTTGCATCTGTCCATCAGCCAGGATGGATAATGGACTCTGGGGCATCTCGCCATGTCACGGGATCCCGTGGTGCGTTTCAGGACTATACTCAGCTACCATTGCCGGAGAGTATTCAAACCGCCGATGGTACATCCAGACCTATAGTGGGTACAGGCACTGTCGCATGCACCCCTTCCATCACTCTAACCAATGTCTTACATGCTCCATCTTTTCCTGTCAATCTTTTATCCATTAGTGCCATTATACTTGATCTTAACTGTACTGTTTCCTTTGACATTCCTAAGGTGACTTTTCAGGAGAAGGGGACAGGACGACGACTTGGGACTGGCACATGGCATAAGGGACTGTGGTATTTAGACAGGACTGGACTGGACAATGCATTGGCATCCTTGGTAGCAGACGCACCACCAGAAGCTTCCTGTCGCAGTGTTGAAGCCGACTTGCTACTCCACCACCAGCGTGTCGGTCATTCCTCTTTTCCAGTTATTAGTCGAATGTATCCGTCCTTATATATCAAAGGGCTGATAAAGAGAAGTTATTTTGTGATGCTTGTGAGTTGGGAAAACATACCAGAAGCTCGTATGTAAGCTCGGGGATTAGGAGTTCAGCTGCTTTTGACATGATACATTCGGACGTATGGGGCCCTTGTCCTACAACCGGAATTAAACGGTTTTCGATGGTTCGTCACCTTCATTGACTGTTATACCCGTGTGACATGGGTCTACCTTATGAAGAATAAAAGTGACGTCCTTGAGGCTTTTCGGGACTTTCATCGCCGGGTGGAAACACAATATGGCGCTAAAATTAAGTGTTTCCGGTCTGACAATGGGACGGAGTATACTAATAAGCAGGTTGCTGAGTATTTTTCCATCCATGGAATACTACATCAAACTTCATGTGCTTATACTCCGGCACAAAATGGAGTGGCTGAACGAAAGAACAGACACCTGCTGGAAGTCGCACGGACGATGATGCTGGCTATGAATGTCCCGAAGCACTTATGGGGGCAGGCTATTTTGACGGCCTCGTATCTCATCAACAGAATGCCGTCTCAAGTATTGGACTGGAAGACACCATTGGAGATGCTTACTGGGACAACATACACTGTTCCACCAAAAGTTTTTGGATGTGTGTGCTTTGTCCAAGATAATAGGCCCGGCGTTGGCAAACTGGATCCTAGAGCAGTTAAATGTGTCTTTGTCGGTTACACGGCGACTCAAAAGGGATATGCCTGTTGGAGTCCAGTCGAGCGGAAGATGTTTGTCAGCATGGACGTTACATTCAGAGAACTCGAACCATACTATGGTTCGGATGAAGGTTCAGCATTTGGTGACACATCCAACACAGGTGGTGTTCGATGTGAGGGGGAGATAATAAGCCCAAATGTGGTCGTCGGATCGGTTCCGTGTCCGGTTGTAGAAAACTGGACGAAAGGGGGAGAGCACAGTGACTCAGATACAGAGAATGAAGAAGATGCATATGTTACGCAGGGGGAGCAGCAGACAAGGAAAAGGAGCTCCAAGTCTACAGAAGGAGACAACAGAAGTCCAGTACTGTGCCTATGCCGTGCCCTGTGCCTACTGTACCAAGTCCCTCGTCTACTCCTGCTCAAACTCTTGAAGATGTTGCCCCCGCACTGAATCACTCGGATTCTGATGCGGATCTCTCCGACTCGGATGGTATGATCTCTCTACCACCTATTGCTCCCTTAAGGAGATCTTCTCGCATCAATGCGGGTAAGGCTCCTAGTCGTTTTGATGATTATGAACATGACATTGCCAACTTCTTGTCTTATTCTAACATTTCTTCGAATTATCGAGCCTTCATTGCATCGTTAGACTCTACTTCGTTGCCCAAGTGTTGGCAGGAAGCAAAGAAAGATCCAAGGTGGAAAGCTGCAATGATGGAAGAACTTGGGACACTGGAGAAAAAATGACATGGGAGCTGGTTCCATTACCCAAAGGGAAGAAAGCTGTGGGATGCAAATGGGTGTACACAGTGAAAGAGACGCCAGAAGGAAAAGTAGAGCGGTATAAGGCGAGGTTGGTTGCAAAAGGATTCACACAGTCATATGGCATAGACTATGATGAGACGTTTGCCCCAGTAGCAAAAATGAGCACCGTGAGAACTCTGGTCTCCATTGCAGCGAACTATGGGTGGAAGCTATACCAGCTGGATGTGAAGAATGCCTTTCTTCATGGGGACCTGCAAGAAGAAGTGTAGATAGAGCTTCCGCCAGGGTGCTACGCGACGGAATCAAACGGAGGAACGTCGCAAGGAAAGGTGTGTAAACTGAAGAAGTCGCTATACGGGCTCAAGCAATCTCCTCGAGCCTGGTTTGACAGATTCAGAAAGGCTGTCACAGGCATGGGATACCGTCAAACAAATGCAGATCATACGGTCTTCCTCCAGCATGCAAGAGACCACATCACTATACTTGCTGTATATGTGGATGATATAGTGATCACAGGTGATGATGAAGTCGAGATCGCTAAGCTGAAGTCAAAACTCGCGAAGGAGTTTGAGGTGAAGGATTTAGGGACGATGAGGTACTTTCTAGGTATCGAAGTGTGTGAAGGCGAACAGGAAATTGTTCTATCACAAAGAAAATACACACTAGATCTGCTGAAGGAGACAGGGATGCTGGGATGCAAAGCAGCAGTCACTCCAATTGACCAGAAGTGCAAGTTGGGAGCAGAAGCGGAAGAGCCAGTTGATCGTGAAAGATATCAACGACTTGTAGGGAGATTGATTTATCTGGGGCACACTCGCCCTGATATCTCATTTGCAGTAAGTGTAGTGAGTCGCTACATGCATGATCCAAGAAAGGGTTATATGGAAGCAGTATTTCAGATCTTGAGATATCTGAAAGGAACGCCGAAAAATGGGCTATGGTTCAAGAAGAATGGACGCATAGAAGTTGAAGGATACTGTGATGCAGACTGGGCGAGCTGCATAGACGACAGAAGGTCTACCACGGGATACTGTGTTTTTGTAGGAGGAAATCTGGTCTCATGGAGAAGCAAGAAACAGTCAGTGGTAGCACGGTCGACAGCTGAAGCAGAATACAGAGCAATGGCTCTGGGAGTGTCAGAGTTGCTGTGGGTGAAAGCATTGCTGACAGAGTTGCAGCTGGATAAGGGAGCACCATTGCGTCTTCTGAGCGATAGTCAAGCTGCAATAAGTATAGCTAACAATCCAGTTCAGCACGACAGAACGAAGCACATCGAGATTGATCGATTCTTCATCAAGGAGAAGCTGGAACAAGGGATACTGAAGATTGACCATGTCCGCTCAGAAGAACAAGTTGCAGACTGTCTGACTAAGGGTCTTAGTTCATTAAGTCTGTCGAAGCTATGTAACAAGATGGGGATGATCAATATCTATCGCCCATCTTGAGGGGGAGTGTTGAGAATCAATAAGGGACTTTTAGTCCCACATCGGAATATGTAGTATGTAGAGGAGCTAGACTCCCTATAAGTAGTGAAGTAGTCCATCAATAAAATCATCCAACCATTATTTTCTACACAAATCAAAGTTCAGTTTTCAGTAATGTTAACTGCATGTTCAACAAATGAGAAACTAAAGATAAAAGTGATGATATACGAAGAGACCAATCCAAACAGTACACTAAAAGCTGGCAATTCCACAACAGTGGAAGTGAAGGACTTGAAACTACTAGAGTTTACTTGAACTTCTTCTTTCGCCGCAGCGGCAAAGCAAAATTAGATAGTTTTGTTGGTGATAAATGTCTGTAGTTCATATGCGATACATATGTATATCTTAATTTAGTTCACCAGATACTTGATAAAATAATACTTTTAGCACATAAAATATAGAGAAAGAACCTGGTTGCTGCGGCCACATTTCTTTTTACGATAATTGACAGGTCTTCGGTGCAGACAAGCATAGCACCTACAGGATGAGGTACCATTTAATCAGCATTGTATTTATACTATGATAATGTTAATTCTAATTTTCAGACGAAAATAAATATATGATAACATGATAAGGTTTCTCGTTAATGGAGGTTACTTACGATGAAAGATTGAAAGGCATGACCTATCAGTTTTATAGCATGTAATTTAATTTAATTTTTAGGGTCTGTAATTTGAGACAAGGTGGAGAATCGACAACCACCACCTATTTTTGCCAATTGATTCTTCTTTGGTAGATACCATACAATGCTAAAGTGTTTTCTTCCCTAAATTTTTTTGTTTGGTCTACAGAAGTTGGAGACAAAAGCATAAACTGAACTAGAAGGCCCAAACCCTTTACATCAGGAATACCCAATACTATTGGATACAAATAATTTTCTATTAACTTTTTTACATGGCTACAGAGCTATAGGATACAAAACTTATTATACTCCTTTTGCATCATCAACTTTTGAAAGCAATCTTTCTGCTCCCACTTTCACTTTTTAATAAGTGGAAGTAATCCCAAACCAAAGCCTAAGTGCACTTCCTATTCTAGCATAACATATAATTCCAGGTTAATGGAGTCCTAGTACATCCTGGTTATGTGGGACTAGAATTTCGGCCCTCTTCAGTGCATAATTTAAAAGTATCCGTAGATTCTGATCCAATACGGCCGATACCGTTAACAGTTTGGCATGTCCCAATCCGATACCGACCGCTATCGATATTGATCGATACCAACGTTGGATGTCTATTTTCCAGTCAATTTGGTAGAGAAAATTGAATAAAAAAAGACCAATAGCAGAGGGATAAAAGCATAGTAAGGTTGTAAAAGCATATAAATGAAAAGAAAAAAATTATTGCAGGTAAACCAATTAGTAAGGGTGATGCGAACCTTGGTTCAGTAGTGAAGGGACAAATAACAAGGTTGCCTATCATAATGTACCATTAGCATGTAGATTGTGAAAAAAAAATTGTATGTTAATCCTTGTGAAGCCTTCCATAGTTATTAGCGTGCTGTAGATTGTGAAGGTGAAGCTTTTACTGGAACTTCTATAATTTATGGAGATCATGCTGTACTTGTATGCTAATATATAGTTTTCCATATTACCTGCAGTAGATGAGTTTTTGTCAGCATGTATATTGGGTGAAGAAGCTGCAGATAATGTAGAATTTGAAAAATTGATGCCAAGATTTCCACAATAAGCCCCAGTAGAGCCTACAAATCCAAATTCTCTTATTAGTACTTTAAAAAGTGCACAATTGTAGTAATATTTTTTCATACTTCATAGTCTATAATTATCGAAGAAAAAGACACAATTGCTCAACTGGTAATCCGTCCGTCCATATTTAGTATTGTAGACCCCTTATCACAGTTATCTTTCCTTTTCCTTTTACTGGAACTAATAAATGAAATGCTTCATTCTACCAAAAAAGAAGCTATACCGCTCCTCCATGGGTTCGAATGCATAGGCATTTTGGGGCTTCTTCAAGTGTTGTCTTTTCTTTTTCTTTCCCCTATATTAATGTAATTGTTTAAGGCTTGTTCATTTTTTAGTTCTATGTTGACTATTTTGAAGCTGTATTGACTGGGCAGTGGCCATTATACGCCAGGCTAGGCTCCTAGTATTCCTTATTTTTGTCCGACTGCTTGTGCTAAATTGCACATACTCTACTTATGCTAATCAGTATCCCATTGACAGCTATTCCATAAACTGGATGCTTGTCTATTATGGATTGATATGAACTAATCCAGAAAATAGTCCAACTCAAGTATTTACATGTTCAGACTTCCTCTACTCGGTATACTATCAATATTTAGATTTCCACATGCACTCCAAATTACACTAGGGAACAGTAAAATAGGTGCCGAATCTTTTGTAGCGGTGGCTATGCAACATAACCAAGTAACAGAATAAACTAACCATATTGATACCGGCATTAACTCCAGCAAGAACAGAGTAAGTGTAATTTGTACAAGCTGGAGTGGTCATCCTATCAATTCCGTGCCAATCTCATATGACAAAGCCCTAAAAAAATCCATCAAACAAGATTTGATCAGCTACAAAACTATGAAAACAAGAACTCTCTAATTATGTGCATTGTTTCATCCCTTACTCTAAAACGAAATTTGTTCTTGATCAGGAAACCAGAGATCAGAGCTCGATTGGCATGCATCTTGACTCCGTTCCAACTCGAGTAAGAAACTAGGACAGTAGAGTCACCCTTGATGATGGAGTTACAGTAAGAAAATGAAGTCATAAAATGGAGTTATAGTTACAAAGTCAAAAGAAACTAATGTAGAGTAGCTGGCTATGCTAGAGACAGTTGCAACCATATTTGACTAACAAGCAAGAAAATGAAGTCAGAAACAAGGGATTAAGTTACACAGGCATTGAAGGTACAAGTTACAACCATATATACTTGACTAACAATACCAACTTTACATAAATAAACTTTTAACTATATAGGATTTGGAATTACTATTTCCATCTTTCCAACTTTACATATACTTTCGCCTTGTTGCTTGCAGTTACATCTTTCTGGTATACATATATAAATACATATGGGATACAAGAACATAGGAAATACTTTAAAAACATCAAGTACCAAGTAGTTTGTGCAAGTTATCTTACCTATTCATCAGGTGCTTACATGATGAAAAATAAGGATACGGTGAAATTGTGTCCGAGAGCAGCAGTAAGAAACTAAAAAGTACCAGGTTGGAGAACACTACTTATGAACCCAAAACATCAGATTCGTACATTTCAATATTTCTGAAAAATATGCACCATATTCTTTGTGGATTCAGCCAATATTTCAACATTTATGAAAAAATGCACCATGTTCTTCTATTTAGCCAAAATGTTGGGTATACAGGATCGTGTTTTGTTCTTAAGAACATATCATGCCACAACTTTTCACATTAGTTTCGGGTAGGAGTCTTGATGCTTAAATTCATATGCCTATTCAAAGAGCCTTAATATAGTGTGAAGAATATATCATCCCTCACTTCTTAAACTTTAGTTGTTTCACGTCGATACAATTTAGTTCTTAAAAAACATCTTTGAGTTAGCAAAATAAAAAATGTAATAGAACCATAAAAAAGTAACAGAACCATATAAAAAAGTAATCACCAAATCAACTATTGAAACTTTGATACTATGAGGATGATAGTTAGAGTAAATATGGAGTTTGCATAATAGTTGAAGAAGCACGCATCTGAGGGCTATATACTTAAGTTGATTCATACCAATTTGATGTGGTGTAAGTTTCCTCTAGATTACAAAGTAATATCACCAAAACACTAGGACAAACCCAAAATTAGTGGTGTGTTTATCTCACCATATCATGTCATCTTATTTGTGTCCCTGCAACATATAACAAATTCACTTCTTATAATTATTTGTTTATGTATTGAAGAGTGAAAAATGACGTATGTCAATATAAAATGTATACAAATCATATCAGACATGTAGACAACAAAATTGCTTCTCCAACAATTTTAAGATTTGAATGGGGATATAATAAAGCTGAATATATAACTCAAAAATAAATGGATTATGTAAAAAACTTGAACTTATTGTGGCAGAGCTTGAATTTTTGCATTGATCTACATCCACTAGCAAGGGGCCTTATTGCAAGGTCATTCAACTGTACCAAGTTTCAAATGTACACAACTTAGAGCAATTTTCTCCAATAGCTCTCATGGAAGTGGTGGTCAATTTGCTCGTTGGTATGCAGAGTCATCACATATGCAACCGAATGAATGATTTTCAATTAGATACATATAGCTAAAAAGAAAATCTTGCTAAAAAGTATACCTCGCTAAAGCTCGTTGGAGTACGACCTCCTTGCCAAAGCAACCTACACAATTGGAGATATCAGTTAAATAAAAATCATACTAGTAATGGTATTTTTATATTGAACCGGAATTCTTTATTACTAACTACAGACATAGTTACCTGGAAACCATTCTTCGGGCAGTTGTACATATAAGTTTTACCATTTCCACATATCGTAGCACGAAAATTCCCAAAACCTCCATCATTCTACAACCTATTCTATGGTGGAGGAGGTCATTAATAAACCAGTACATAAAATTTTCAGCTAAAGCACTAAAGTTATAAGAAATTGCACAAGAAGAAAAAAGTTTGTAAGAATTAGTGAGAAGGAATCGCCCCTCTTCGTCGCCCATGTACCAGTTCTGCACCATCGATTACCTGATCAGCCTCCCAACATGTCACCATTGGAAGACTTGGGACTTCTAAAATACGTTTTTCAGGGTTTTTGATACGAAAAAATAAAATAAATTAGGCTTGAGCAGAACTGCATTCTTATTCATTGGGACTAGTCTCACTTTTGTTTATGATCGATCGAACTTATGAGAACAGCTTGGTATCATATTGTTTTGACAATCACTTTGACGTGTCTCAGTCATACATATTAAAAACATTGCAATAGTGAACCTTTCAGTTTGATGTCTAATACAAATGAAGATACTTAATTAGTACCAAAAACCCTCCATTTTTAATATAAATACCTCTCATTTTGGGAACCTACACCTGGACATAATTCTCGACCATTCCTATCCTTTTTAAAGTGTAATTGTCTCTGAGTTGTGTACTAATTTGCACGCTCATTACCTATCTAATTTAAAACCACCATGGGCTAAGGCTCACTCAGTGCTACAGATGTTACAACTGACACTTTGCCAATAAAACTCAGTTTTGAGTCAGTCGGAGATTCTGAGAAGAAGCAAAGGAAGGTGAACAATCAACTTCAACAAGCGCACCAAGGTGCCTCAGGTGTGTGCTCGACAACCTGAACTCTGGAATATAAAGTGGCATATATACGATGACCGCACGATCACGACACAATGGATACGATAAGATGTATCATAGGGTTAAAAGCTAGAGACGTGGTAAAAAAAGGAGGAACACCTTGATCTACCCAGTGCTCCTTTTTTTTCCTTCCCTTTAGGGCAGCCTAGGAAAATTGTGGACTACTTCCATGCTTTCTCAGAGGGAATGATTGGTTGGCTTTGAGTAATGCACACAAAGTAGCAATAGAGTGGGGGATAGCATGGCCATGCATCAACAAATCAAACCACCCTCTCCCAATGAGAAAATTGTAGCCACCTTTGTTCAACGTGTAAATTGACCTCACCAACCATGCTTTCTTATCTCTCTCCACACTGCTTTAGTGCTCGTCCCTTTCAATCCAAGACGGCTTCTTCAGTATGATTTAGGTTTTAGAAGAAAAAATGTAGATGGAAGAATCTATAACCTGCTTGAGTTCGGAGAGGGAAAGCTTGGAGCCCAAGAGAAGACTTCTTCAACCTCTCCGTGACGGTCAGGAACTCATGTGTCCGGTCCCGATATGAGGGTTATCCTGATCTCGATCTCTGAAACCCTAATTATCTCCCGATTTCCATAATATTGGGGATTTTTGTTGCTACAAAACTAGGGCTGAAGGGATTACTCAGACTAGGAAAAAAGATGAGAGAAATGGAGAAGGAAAGGGTTTTTGAGAGAAGGGGGAATTTCTGAGTGGAAAGAGAGGGTTTTTCGAGTGGAGGGAGATTTTTGAGGGAGGAAGAGGGTTTTCCTCCATAGTGATTGAAAGTTTGGTCTCTGGTTCTTGGATAAAAAAGAACAATCAATCGTCAACAAATATAAAAATTTTGAAAAAATTACTATAATGACATCTGAAAAAATTATGGTAATTTTTTTCTCATATATATTAGTTGACTGCTATTACCAATCCGTCAATAAAAAAAAGATATTTTTTAACGGATTCTCTAAAACCATCAACTATTATGGTAAAAATTTGATAAATTGACAAAAAAAATACGCGTTTTCTTGACGTATGCCTAAAACCATCAAGATAACCCCTTTTCTTGATGGTTTTTCACGACCGTCAAGAAATAAACCGTGAAGAAAAGTCATTTTTCTTGTAGTGGTTGTTGCTGTAAACGGGAGCCCACCCCTCCTCTCTCTCTATCTCGGGTGTGTTGATAGAAGAAAGAGGGGAAGGGGAAGGGAAAGGGAAAGGAGAAGGGGAAGAAACGGGCTTAGGAGTTTTGGATCGATTTGGGTTTGGATTTGGTATACATGACTATATTGTGAACTAAGAGCTTTGGACTAATTCAAAAGAATGGATTAAACGAAAGGCTAATAGATGTGGTTTAAACAAATGAATAGTTGGAAAATAAAATGAAAAATAAATAGGAATACAAAAATTAGTATTAGGATTAAGATTGGAAAATCGGAAAAAAATAATATGAATTTGGATTTAAGACTATGGAAGAGAATAGAAGGAAGGAATCTAATCAAACACTTGTCAATATATCATTTTTAATCCATATTTTATGACACTTGGTCTCCCTCATTGTTCACAGTAAATATGATCCTTGATATTAGTGTGTTATTCTTAGTCTCACCTCTATTTTTTACACACAAAAATATGACATTTATAGATTTAATTGTTATCTTAGTCGTGACGCTATCTTTTTTTAATGTCATTGAAAGAGTTATTAATGACGATCATTAAATTTGTCTATGTCATTGTTTAAACTAAATATGACTTAATATTACTGTGTTATTGTTAGCCTCACGTGTTTTCTTTAATACACAAAAGATGACATCCATAAAAATAATTTACGACCCTTATCTTTTTAGTCGTCATCTTAGTGCACTTTTCATGACATCAAAATTTTTTTAGTCTTTGATTAAGTTATTAATGACGATCGTCCAATAAGCTGACATTAAAAGTACCATTAATGATATTTTTTTATGAGTGTCATCTATAAAGTGTCATTGTTAACGATTTTTGTAGTAGTGCGGGTAAGGCTAATGTCGTTGCTGATGCTCTTAACAGGTATCCGATGGCTATATTTTTAACGAAGAACCGACACCTGCTAGAAGACATGGAGAAGCTCGGACTGGAGATTGTGCTACCAGAAGCAATAATGTTGAATCTTGGGAAGGAAGCAATTATACCAAGAGTAAACTCGTCCATGATGCAACTACAAGTGCAGTCCAGTCTAATCAGCAGAGTTAAGGAGACTCAGTTCCAGGACGAGACTCTGTGTAAATTAAGAGACCGAGTGTTAGCTGGAACACTTGAAGGTTTTTCCATGGCTGGAGATGGAGCTTTGAGGCATGGCACGAGACTTTATGTACCGACTGGCGAACTGAGGAACGAACTGATGAAGGAAGCACATCAGTCACAGCATTCTATACACCCAGAAGCAAAAAAATGTACAAGGACATGAGGGCACATGTATGGTGGCTTAGAATGAAGCGAGACGTGACCGAATTCTTCTCTAAGTGCTTGATCTGCCAGCATGTGAAGGCAGATCGTCAGAGGCCAGCAGGTTTGTTACAACCGCTTTCCAATCCGAAATAAAAATGGGAGCATATTACCATGGATTTTATAACAGGGTTACCCAGATCCCAAGTAGGGAAGGATGCCATCTAGGTAATTGTGGACAGACTGGCCAAGTCTATCAATTTTATTCCTTTCAAGGTTGGTTTATCCATCGAAAGGTTAGCAGCTCTCTAAATGCGAAACATAACCCGGCTTCATGGAGTTCCAGTCAGCATTGTATCAGACAGGGATACCCGGTTCACATCACATTATTGGAAGAGTTTGCAAGAAATCTTGGACACACAGCTAAAGTTTAGCACATCGTACCACCCGCAGACCGACGGCCAGTCCGAAAGGACTATCCAGACCCTTGAGGATATGTTGAGATCATGTGTCTTACAGTTTGGAGGATCTTAGGAAGATCACCTACACCTGGTTGAGTTCTCCTACAATAATAGTATCACGACCCGCACCCTAGAGTAAGGGCACGAAAAGTGGGTACGTCCAGCCTACGCCGCAGTGTCGGTGGTAGAACGCTGTCCTAGGTCAATCATCTAACAATATATAAGGTACCTGTACAGTATATACACTCCGAATGGAGGTAACATAGCAGAATACAGTCTCAATCACATCTAAGGTAGAATATAGCACGATGGAAATAGATAAGAAAATCCTTAAACTGAGGTACGACAAGAAGTGAAATAATGAAAGTTAATAACTACTAGTCTCAACATCTCTAAAATATACAACTCTGAAATCAAGGACAACAACCAAACATGAAAAGAAGAATAGTCTAAGCTATCTACACTATGCAAAGTATCGTCCTCAGCAGCTGCCTGAACTTCTCCAGGGGTCCAGGTCGCGAGTGTCATCTAGGCAAGCTCCAAAGTAAGGGGTACAGGATTCCTCATCATCCTCTGTAAAATTTTCAACAGGTCCAGTCAGGACAGGAGCGAGCATAATACATCTCATGCAGATCATAACAGGTTAGAGAATATAAACATGCAAGAGAGTACGATACATGAAACTGAAAGAAAGTACATGATGTAAACAGAGAGAGAACTGTAATAGAATTCAGTACATGATGTAAACAGAGAGAGAACTGTAATAGAAATATCTACTATAAGTAGAGAGCTACCAGTGACTAGTGATTTAGAGTATAAAGTCGACATGTGAACGGCTTGATTTGCACATGAATATACTAAAGAGGCGTACATGGCTATTCTACTTTGGAGTTGTTCACATGACTACCCCATACCCCAATCAATACACAAGGACCCAGACAAGTTATGTTACGTACATGGTTTTCACATGAAAGCCCCTAAATGGGTGTACATGAAGAATACATGAGGGCTCAGAAACTGAGTACACATGAATTCCACATGAAGGCCCATGAAGGGTGCACATGAAGTATAGGTTATACATGAATACACGAGAAACATGACCGAACATGATAGCACATGAGAGTACACGAGCGAGCACGAACGAGCATGAAGCACGTAAGAAACATGAATAACATGAGAGCGAGGAATACACGATGTACATAAAACACACGACATGATGTATCCGATGCTTCCGAGGGGGATAACATCGCATGAAAGGATCCATATAGTACCAATCTGTGATAATATCGTGACAGCATCAAATAAGGTAAACTAGAGCAGGAATATAATTCTAGCAAGTTATGAAATGATCAGAGAATGTACTCGCCTGATATCTGAATAGCAGTAGTAAATGTACTGTCCAAGATGAGGTACCTGACTCCTAGTTAGAGCAACACAAGTCAAGATGTATACATGGGATGATAAACGTAATCAACAATGCATCTGCATGCTGTCTAGGTCAAACTAGGCTAAAGTCAACTCTTGGTCAACTCTAGTCAACTACACTAGTCAACTAGGCCAAGTCCTAGCCTAAACAAATCTAACAAGTCTCACTAGGCCTAACCAACCTAGTCTAGAAACCAAATACAAGCACAAGCCAAATCAAGCTAGGCTAGCATTCACACACAAACACAAGATCAAGGACCACACAAGCATATATATATATATATATATATATATATATATATATATATATATATATATATATATATATATATATATATATATATATATATATATATATAAGTACATAACACTCTATAATACATATATGTATATTGCATTTCACATCACACATGCATACACATATGCATTCCCATATCCATACAACAAGGCATCTATACATTATGCATACCATCATGCTTGTATGTATATATATACATTATGCATACCATCATGCTTGTATGTATATATATATATTTGTATGTATATATATATATATATATATATATATATATATATATATATATATATATATATATATATATATATATATATATATATATATATAAGGAGTGAAAAAAAGGGAAAGGGTGAAATGTGTGTGTCACTTTGTATAGGGCACATGTGAAGATGGGGGTGTCATGTTATATGTGTGTGTGTACATGGTGTGTAATAGGGAATAGGAATGAGGGCTTGTACATGTGTGACAGTAAAGGGAAATCAGTTTTGTGTGTTGAGAGGGTGGGAAACTAACATATTTAGATGGCCAAGGTTTTTGCACCAAGGAAACTGAACAAAAAAGAAAGGGATTGATTTCAGTTTTCAAATCAACCCAAAAACTCAGTTAATATCAGGTAATTAGTGAACGAATCAATATGTGCAACTATATGTAAATCTCAGGTTTTCATGACAGTGTCAATCTACATTGTTATCATGTGTGAATAAGGGTGTGTTCAGTTCAATGTGACAGTTCACATTCCCAGGTTGTGTGTGTGTGATGTGAACAAACACAAGCATAACAATCACATTCCCTTTATTCTCAGAAAATGGGCTTATGTAATGGCAGTTAATCAATAGGCTGTGTGATACTTGGGATTATCAAGACAATAAGTAAATGACAGTGCATAGAGATCTCAGGAACAATGCAAAGCAATTTCGAAAACCTTTAATCCTATACTAGCATGAACTCCCATCATGTACATTAACTCATTCATACATAGGTGAATTGATCCTTGAAATTTTATCATTGAAGACAGTTTAAATACAAGAAATTCTCAAATTTCAGTGTTCTCAGATTTCTGGGTGTCCACAGATTTCAGGTGGTGTCTTCCCTGTTCTCAGGAAGTCAGAACAGTGCACAGTGTGCACATGGTAATTCCCATGTTGTGTGTGTGTGTGATGAGAGGGTGAGGGTGTTCAGATTTTAGAGAACAGTGCAAGGATTAGGGGATGTGTGTAGAGAGTCAACTAAGGTTTGTGTGAGTGTCACATAGCAATCACCAATCAGGGAACTCATTCCAGTCCCTGCCATTTCCAGATATCTCAGGTTTGCATCAATGTAATCCTACAATCTATACTACATTATATTAGGAATAAATTGTAATATAAAACCCAAATCAATATATCTACTACAACAAACCTGAAATTCTGTAAATAATTCTCAGTTAATATTCAGTTTTCATATAACAATCCCCAAAGCCAAATTCGAAAGTCTAATCCCACACCAACCAACAATCAACATTGTAGCAATGTAATCACACATGTGTATGAATCTATTTGTCAATTTAAACACCAATTTCAGTTAAAAACAGGGAATAAGGTTATGAGATTCAAACATGCATATAAGTGTATTCAGGCATTGAGGAATTGACAGTCCATAATCCTTCCAAAAACCAATTTGAAGCCAAATTCTCAAACTCCAAACTTAGATCATCATTTCAGAAATCTATAAACATGTATGTGAGTTAATATGGTAATTAAACATTGACAGTTCCATTTAGGAATCAAATTAAATTCAGGAATTCACCATTTAGTCAAGAATTAGAAATCAGGGAAACATGTATCAGGAAATAAAATTTTGAAAATTAAAAACTGAATTCTCATGCTAATCAAAAACCCCAATATGTAGGCTAAACCCCAGATGCATATGGGTGTACCAACAATCGAATTAAACACACAAAACAAGTTAATCCATTCGAAGGTTTCAGGAAACAGCACATTAGTTAAGTTTCCAAAATTTTAGGGAAATTCCCAATTCGAAAACCAATACCCAATGAATTTGAACTATCAGGCATATAGGAATGTTCCTCATATGTATACGTGTCTAGGTGAGTACTTTCGTGTCCACACAAGTCGACACAGACGTGTCAAACAGGGTTCGAACTAAGAACAGGACACTGGTCGAGCACTGTCTCGTGCAGCGAGGACACGAGTTCGTGGGCTCGACACAGTGTCCCAGTGTCCTCGTGCTCGTGCATATGTGTTCGCCAGGGATAGGTCTAGGGGTCCATCACCCTGAATCGGGTCGGAGATGTGTCGTGTCCGAACCACAGGTGCGTATCAGACGCAATTTTTCGTGCGTGCACACAGTGAGAAAATCAGTGTGCGCGTGATTTCTCCCTAACCACTATACAAAACCCCACAAAATTTTAGAAGCTACCTGTCAGTCATCTAGGGAGTGTCTGTGTCAATTTTTGTGTCACGAAGTGATGTGTCCAGTGAGATATAGGACACGGGCAGCAGGGCACGTACACGGGGCTGTGCGGGTGTGTGCGTGTCCAATTTCTGACACGAATACGACAGGAAATCCATATCAGGCTTCACAAAATATATTATACACACATAGATCTATAATTCTATGTAATTAGTTTTTCAAAAATCGAAAATAAAATCCTTTGTGACATTTTAACAAACACCTACACACATATCATGATACGTGTCCGATACGGACACCAAACAGACACAAAATCTACCCAAACTCTACGGACAGCTAGGGGACACCTAGATCTAGCCCTAAATGCAAGGAAAATGGAATATTAAATCAATTTAAGGGATTTTATTTATAGGTGCAATTTGTAAGGAAAAGCCTCAATAGGGAGTGTTTTTCTTGATGGCCAAAAGCTCCAAATTGGTTCAAACCTGAGATTTCTCTCCATGGACATGAAATAGAGCTGGATTAGGAACTAATGCAAAAGACTAGAGTGGAAAAGGAATTAAAATGAAGAATCTAGGGATTGGGGAAGAAATGACATTACCTCTTTCTCCAAAATGTTGAAATCTCAATAAAGAGGCAAGAACAATAAATGAAGAGATTATTTATAGGGGGAATAGCCCTAGGTGGCTGTTCATAAAGTGATAGTTAGGGTTAGGGTTGAGTCCAATGGGCTACGGACCTATTTGCACTAGTCATAGAACCAAATTCTAAGTATCAAGCCTATTGACCAATTCACTAAGCCTTCTATTCAAGTCTTGATTCCTACATGACTAACTTAGATTGACTTAAGTTAGACTAGGATCTCACCATACTAATCAAGTCACCTTAACTAGAGTCAACATCTAGGTTAGTCTCTTAAGTCACAACTAGTAAAAGTCAAATCAACAATCGTCAATCCTATAAATAAATAAATAATTCTAATAAGTCAAAATGACCAAATTATCCCTAGGCTAAAAATGATAATTAGATATTCAAAATCACATGGTTAGGCTCTAGGTCATGCAGTCTCTAGGGTTGCACTAGCCAAACATCAAAATTACAAGTCATGGTTTTTAAATAGTTTTAAAATGATTAAAAATCACCAAAAATATATTATTATTTAATATCATAATTTAATAATTAAAATCATAAAATTTTAAAATTACCCTCATTTTAGAAAATTGGGTGTTACAAGTCTACCCACCTTAGAAAAATTTCGTCCTCGAAATTTAAGATGGTAGTACTCCTTCTAGGTCAAACATAGTCAAGGGTCAACCACTAGTCAATTTGTCAACATCCAAGTACTTGGTCATCAATTGGTCAACTTCTTAGGGTTTTACCTTTGCTAGCTATCTAGGTTAGTCTCTTAACTTTCCAATCTTATCATGTCACCCATAACTAATTATCCATAATCTAAGCACACAAATCCCAAATACCATATATACATAAGCTCAAGAACAACAACCCATTACATATATTCTAAGTATATCATCTATATATCCATACATATATAACTGATTATCAAGGGTTAAAGTAGACTAAACTTATAAGGAATTGAACAAATGCTCAGAAATTAGGCTAAGGATGAATGGTCTGAAACATCAATGTAGGCAAAAGGAAATGATGCTAAGGAGACTGAATTTATAACAAGGGTCAGGACATCTAGTGAAGGGTCTGCACACTGCCTATAAAGGTTGATCTATTATGCCTGAACTAATCTCAAGGAGAACTTAACTAAAATAGAAAACTGAACCAGATATAGGCTAAGCAACATGTCTATATCCTATACAACAATGGCCTATAGATACCAACCAACCCATATCCCATATGCCAATACCATCTGCAATCTATCTATATATATAGACCTCTCAGTCTTAGGTGAACTACAACTATACTCAAGAACAGGCTCTAGTCATGGGTGCCTTACTGGAAAGTACAAGGGAAAATAATAATAAATTATTAAGGTTGCAGAGCAGACTAACATCCTCTATGAAAATTGGTAGGTATTATAAATAACAGGAAAATCATCTACAATGGGTTACTATTCTAATACCAATGCTAACTATCATCTCTAGGGTACAGACACTCTACAAGTCATCATATCATTACACTATGAAAGAACTACATATGAATAAGCTCTATAAAGCTAAAATATCCCTACTCCTAAATTATTTGATGATGGAATACAATTATAACCACAGAAGGGTACGATAGAGATGATATGTTTAAAAACCTTCTCCAGATACAGTCTGATAATCATATGCGTCTGTCCAAAATCATGTTACTCTGAGCCCTCGCCATGCCAGTAAGCAAGGCTGCGATAAACGATAGATTCCATAACTGGGGCATGCACCTCTATAATCATGTCGTCTGGAATTCTCGCTATGCCGACTAGTATAGCTGCGAGAAATTCCAAATCTCATAACCAAGATACGTACATCCGAAGTCAGGTCTCTATGTTTCCGCCACGCCAGCTAATATGGCTGCGATAAACTACAGGTTCCATAATCAAGTAGACGTTTACCATCCCTGTTATTCTCGTCAACATATATTATCAGAAAATATCGTAACTCAGGCCATAAAATTCATCTCGATAGGAAAATCAAAATCAACAAAGATCCATCAAAATCAAATTCAATAATTAAGGAGTGAGAGCGAACAAAACAAGGGAAAGGATTTCAAATTGAAGTTTAAATAAGATTCTCAAGGGTCGTCCCAGGAATCTCTCAAGGAGTCCTAACTGTGATTGAGTACCTTCAAAAATATATCCTAATCCTACTGCAGGCTGTAGTGATACTCTAGTTCGAATACCACTACATAAACTCGACTTGCATGGGCTACCACTAAAAACGTGTCACGACCCGCACCCTAGAGTAAGGGCACGAGAAGTGGGTACGTCCAGCCTACGCTGCAGTATCGGCGGTAGAACGCTGTCCTAGGTCAATCATCTAACAATATATAAGGTACCTGTACAGTATATACACTCCGAATGGAGGTGACATAGCAGAATACAGTCTCAATCATATTTAAGGTAGAATATTGCACGATAGAAATAGATAAGAAAATCCTCAAACTGAGGTACGACAAGAAGTGAAATAATCAAAGTTAATAACTACTAGTCTCAACATCTCTAAAATATACAACTCTGAAATCAAGGACAACAACCAAACATGAAAAGAAGAACAGTCTAAGCTATCTACACTATGCAAGGTATCATCCTCAGCAGCTGCCTGAACCTCCCCAGGGGTCCAGGTCGCGAGTGTCATCTAGGCAAGCTCCAAAGTAAGGGGTGCAGGGTTCCTCATCATCCTCTATAAAATTTTCAACAGGTCCAGTCAGGACGGGAGCGAGCACAATACATCTCACGCAGATCATAACAGGTTAGAGAATATAAACATGCAAGAGAGTACGATACATAAAACTGAAAGAAAGTACATGATGTAAACAGAGAGAGAACTGTAATAGAAATATCTACTATAAGTAGAGAGCTACTAGTGACTAGTGATTTAGAGTACAAAGTCGACATGTGAACGACTTGATTTGCACATGAATATACTAAAGAGGCATACATGGCTATTCTACTTTGGAATTGTTCACATGACTATTTATACTCCCTCCATACCCCAATCAATACACAAGGATCCAGACAAGTTATGTTACGTACATGGTTTTCACATGAAAGCCCCTAAATGGGTGTTCATGAAGAATACATGAGGGCTCAGAAACTGAGTACACATGAATTCCACATGAAGGCCCATGAAGGGTGCACATGAAGTATAGGTTATACATGAATACACGAGAAACATGACCGAACATGATAGCACATGAGAGTACACGAGCGAGCATGAACGAGCATGAAGCACGTGAGAAACATGAATAACATGCGAGCGAGGAATACACGATGTACATGAAACACACGACATGATGTATCCGATGCTCCAGAGGGGGATAACATCGCATGAAAGGATCCATATAGTACCAATCCGTGATAATATCATGACAACATCAAATAAGGTAAACTAGAGCAGGAATATAATTCTAGCAAGTTATGAAATGATCAGAGAATGTACTCGCCTGATATCTGAATAGCTGTAGTAAATGTACTGTCCGAGATGAGGTACCTGACTCCTAGTTAGAGCAACACAAGTCAAGATGTATACATGGGATGATAAACGTAATCTACAATGCATCTGCATGCTGTCTAGGTCAAACTAGGCTAAAGTCAACTCTTGGTCAACTCTAGTCAACTACACTAGTCAACTAGGCCAAGTCCTAGCCTAAACAAATCTAACAAGTCTCACTAGGCCTAACCAACCTAGTCTAGAAACCAAATACAAGCATAAGCCAAATCAAGCTAGGCTAGCATTCACACACAAACACAAGATCAAGGACCACACAAGCATATATATATAAGTACATAGCACTCTATAATACATATATGTATATTGCATTTCACATCACACATGCATACACATATGCATTCCCATATCCATACAACAAGGCATCTATACATTATGTATACCATCATGCTTGTATGTATGTATGTATGTATGTATATATATATATATATATATATATATATATATATATATATATATATATATATATATATATAGAAGGAGTAAAAAAAAAGGGAAAGGGTGAAATGTGTGTGTCACTTTGTATAGGGCACATGTGAAGATGGGGGTGTCATATTATATGTGTGTGTGTACATGGTGTGTAATAGGGAATAGGAATGAGGGCTTGTACATGTGTGACAGTAAAGGGAAATCAGTTTTGTGTGTTGAGAGGGTGGGAAACTAACATATTTAGATGGCCAAGGTTTTTGCACCAAGGAAACTGAACAAAAAAGAAAGGGATTGATTTCAGTTTTCAAATCAACCCAAAAACTCAGTTAATATCAGGTAATTACGAATCAATATGTGCAACTATATGTAAATCTCAGGTTTTCATGACAGTGTCCATCTACATTGTTATCGTGTGTGAATGAGGGTGTGTTCAGTTCAATGTGACAGTTCACATTCCCAGGTTGTGTGTATGTGATGTGAACAAACACAAGCATAACAATCACATTCCCTTTATTCTCAGAAAATGGGCTTATGTAATGGCAGTTAATCAATAGGTTGTGTGATACTTGGGATTATCAAGACAATAAGTAAATGACAGTGCATAGAGATCTCAGGAACAATACAAAGCAATTTCGAAAACCTTTAATCCTATACTAGCATGAACTCCCATCATGTACATTAACTCATTCATACATAGGTGAATTGATCCTTGAAATTTTATCATTGAAGACAGTTTAAATACAAGAAATTCTCAGATTTCAGTGTTCTCAGATTTCTGGGTGTCCACAGATTTCAGGTGGTGTCTTCCCTGTTCTCAGGAAGTCAGAACAGTGCACAGTGTGCACATGGTAATTCCTATGTTGTGTGTGTGTGTGATGAGAGGGTGAGGGTGTTCAGATTTCAGAGAACAGTGCAAGGATTAGGGGATGTGTGTAGAGAGTCAACTAAGGTTTGTGTGAGTGTCACATAGCAATCACCAATCAGGGAACTCATTCCAGTCCCTGCCATTTCCAGATATCTCAGGTTTGCATCAATGTAATCCTACAATCTATACTACATTATATCAGAAATAAATTGTAATATAAAACCCAAATCAATATATCTACTACAACAAACCTAAAATTCTTCAAATAATTCTCAGTTAATATTCAGTTTTCATATAACAATCCCCAAAGCCAAATTCGAAAGTCTAATCCCACACCAACCAACAATCAACATTGTAGCAATGTAATCACATATGTGTATGAATCTATTTGTCAATTTAAACACCAATTTCAGTTAAAAACAGGGAATAAGGTTCAGAGATTCAAACAGTGCATAAGTGTATTCAGGCATTGAGGAATTGACAGTCCATAATCCATCCAGAAACCAATTTGAAGCCAAATTCTCAAACTCCAAACTTAGATCATCATTTCAGAAATCTATAAACATGTATGTGAGTTAATATGGTAATTAAACATTGACAGTTTCGTTTAGGAATCAAATTAAATTCAGGAATTCACCATTCAGTCAAGAATTAGAAATCAGGGAAACATGTATCAGGAAATGAAATTTCGAAAATTAAAAACTGAATTCTCATGCTAATCGAAAATCCCAATATGTAGGCCAAACCCCAGATGCATATGGGTGTACCAACAATCGAATTAAACACACAAAACAAGTTAATCCATTCGAAGGTTTCAGGAAACAGCACATTAGTTAAGTATCCAAAATTTTAGGGAAATTCCCAATTTGAAAACCAATACCCAATGAATTTGAACTATCAGGCATATAGGAATGTTCCTCATATGTATACGTGTCTAGGTGGGTGCTTTCGTGTCCACACAAGTCGACACAGACGTGTCAAACAGGGTTTGAACTAAGAACAGGACACTGGTCGAGCACTGTCTCGTGCAGCGAGGACACGAGTTCGTGGGCTCGACACAGTGTCCCAGTGTCCTCGTGCTCGTGCATATGTGTTCGCCAGGGATAGGTCTAGGGGTCCATCACCCTGAATCGGGTCGGGGACGTGTCGTGTCCGAACCACAGGTGCGTATCAGACGCGATTTTCCACGCGTGCACACAGTGAGGAAATCACTATGCGCGTGATTTCTCCCTAACCACTAAACAAAACCCCAAGAAATTTTAGGAGCTACCTGTCAGTCATCTAGGGAGTGTCTATGTCAATTTTCGTGTCATAAAGTGACGTGTCCAGTGAGATATAGGACACGGGCAGCAGGGCACGTGCACGTGCACGGGGCTGTGCGGGTGTGTGCGTGTCTAATTTCTGACACGAATACGACACGAAATCCATATCAGTCTTCCCAAAATATATTATACACACATAGATCTATAATTCCATGTAATTAGTTTTTCAAAAATCGAAAATAAAATCCTTTGTGACATTTTAACAAGCACCTACACACATATCATGATACGTGTCCGATACGGACACGAAACGGACACAAAATCCACCCAAACTCTAGGGACAGCTAGGGGACACCTAGATCTAGCCCTAAATGCAAGGAAAATGGATTATTAAATCAATTTAAGGGGTTTTACCTATAGGTACAATTTGTAAGGAAAAGCCTCAATAGGGGGTGTTCTCCTTGATGGCCAAAAGCTCCAAATTGGTTCAAACCTGAGATTTCTCTCCATGGACATGAAATAGAGCTGAATTAGAAACTAATGCAAAAGTCTAGAGTGGAAA
Organism: Iris pallida; assembly: GCA_029216955.1. Lineage (NCBI taxonomy): Eukaryota > Viridiplantae > Streptophyta > Magnoliopsida > Asparagales > Iridaceae > Iris > Iris pallida. The sequence goes on along the minus strand of JANAVB010000645.1, from coordinate 9,881 downwards.
AGAAATTGAAATGAAGAATCTAGGGATTGGGGAAGAAATGACATTACCTCTTTCTCCAAAATGTTGAAATCTCAATAAAGAGGCAAGAACAATAAATGTAGAGATTATTTATAGGAGAAATAGACCTAGGTGGTTGTTCATAAAGTGATAGTTAGGGTTAGGGTTGAGTCCAATGGGCTACGGACCTATTTGCACTAGTCATAGAACCAAATTCTAAGTATCAAGCCTATTGACCAATTCACTAAGCCTTCTATTCAAGTCTTGATTCCTACATGACTAACTTAGATTGACTTAAGTTAGACTAGGGTCTCACCATGCTAATCAAGTCACCTTAACTAGAGTCAACATCTAGGTTAGTCTCTTAAGTCATAACTAGTAAAAGTCAAATCAACAATCGTCAATCCAATAAATAAATAAATAATTCTAATAAGTCAAAATGACCAAATTACCTCTAGGCTAAAAATGATAATTAGATATTCAAAATCACATGGTTAGGCTCTAGGTCTTGCATTCTCTAGGGTTGCACTAGCCAAACATCAAAATTACAAGTCATGGTTTTTAAATAGTTTTAAAATGATTAAAAATCACTAAAAATCATATTATTATTTAATATCATAATTTAATAATTAAAAATCATAAAATTTCAAAATTACCCTCATTTTAGAAAACTGGGTGTTACAAATAGCTACCAGGCCAGCATTCAGATGACACCGTTTGAGGCACTATATGGACGTCGTTGCCGCACTCCATTAGCATAATGCTTAATTAGACAGTTAAAATATAATTAACCAGTAATTAGTGAAAAAATAAATAGCTTATAGACCACTAATTAGAGGCTCTGAAGCAAGTCCCCAACATCTAATTGGCTCCACCACTACAAGAAAAGTTATTTTTTATAACATTAAAATTAAGGCATACATAAATAGCGTGTCGTAAATAATATATTCACGGCATACATTTGAATGTATGCCATAATAAGAGCAGATATACAACTATTTATGGTTTTTATGACGTGCATTGAATGCCTTCATTGCATATACACAAAAAATTCACAACAGTTTTCGTAAAAAAAAGAAAAGAACCGCCAATTTTTATTACCCCGCGCGGTCTGCTTTCATCCTAATTTTTTTCTATACCTCTCTCCCCATACTCAGCCGTCTCTCGCTCTATTTCTCTCTCTCACATAAAATCATTCTATACTTCTCTTCCCTATTCATTCTCTCCATGCTTTCTCCTTCGGCCTCGTCGTCATCCATTGACGGCTAATCTCCGGGAAGGATTCGTCGACAACGTGTCTTCTTCGGCGTCGGTGGTAGACCGATGAGGCTCCACCGAAGATCGTTGTTGGGTGTTGATCGGTGAGTATGCTGCTTCCTCGAGTTTTTAATTCTCATGTTTCCTTTTTCCGATCGCGCGCAGTTTAGTTATTTGATCATTGATCGCGAGGTGTTTGCTTGAATTTCACAGAGGAAGTTTTGACTTCGACCTAGGCAAAGCGACTGTCGCTTTCCCCGACATAGTCGTTTCTCGAGCTTCATGCCACTCTCAGCAGCCGTGATGTCGATTGTTGCCTAATCCCCAAAATGAATTTCTATTTGGATGGTAAAGGTGGCCTTTTTGAGTTCCTCGTCTAGAAGCTGAAGCAGAATGGACATGTAGTCATTGTTGTCGCCAAAGGGGCTGGGCAGGGCATCATTTCGTGAATCGATGCTCAAAAGGAGGATAAGGATGAGTCCAGCAACCCAGTCTTCTTGGACGTCGGCCCGTGGCTGAAGTTAGAATTGAAGCAGTGGTGGGAGAAGGATCACAAAGGAGAGCTGTCCGCTTTGAAGTACATCGATCACAAATGGGCTTGGGTCAGATCCGTGACGAACAAGCCAGATTTTGAGAAGTCTTGAAAGAGACTTTGTGTGTGAGAATTCATAACGCCTGGTGTTTTGAACTCGAACTTGAATTTAGGCTGAGACGAAAACATGCAATAATTGATGTTCTGTTGCTTGCAATCTTGGTGGTATCATTTTGGGTACTCTCCATGTGCTGGGAGCACTTTGTATCGGATGCTATAATGGGAACACTGGTCTATCAGTATTTGATTATGTAGGCTATTATATGATCACTGTTGTCTCTACGTCTTTTCTTGTCAGGTGTGCAGCTCAGCTTAGCTTTGCTTTGCTTGTGTACGCTGAGTGTTACTCGGGCTTTGACACGAAGGAATCGTAGTGTTTTTGAATAAGGGAGAACAAATTGTTCTCTTGTAGAACACCTTGTTCATCAATCAGGACATCAAGCCAATCGAGCAATTCCACAGGTGCGTAATTTTTTAAGAATGTTTTTTAATTTTTGATTGATTTAACGTGTTGATTCTTCTATTCTGTTTGATCAAATTAATCGATCAATTCATATATTACCGCTTCAGCACCTTTGACATTCTACACGAGTGATTCTATGTTTGCGAGTCCCCATTATTTCTTTTGGAAAATATTTAGGTTTATTTTTTTAATATGAGGCCTTAGTAAAATCAACTTTATAGAAGGATCCTGAATTTGAAGGTACAATGAACTGTCACTAGAGTGGTATACTTTACAACAATGACTTGCTTACTACAGGTAGTACATGACGGTTCTCTATCCACTGGAATCAAGTTTTGGTCCACATATGGTAGCTTCCTTGCTTTAAAGGCAGTCTAGTTTAATCTAACAAATATATATCAAGGTTCGCAATAACATTATCGAAATCAGGGCATGCCAAACCGTATAGGTATCGGCTAGTATCGGTATCGAAACGGGACATGCCAATACGTATCGGTATTGAATCGGTCGGTATGATCGAATCGGGATATGCCAAACCGTATCGGTATAGAATCGGGACATGCCAAACCGTATCGGTATCGACCGATACTGCAAACTATGCTATCTATATTCCTATAATATTCGTGTAATGACAATCTAGCTCATTACAAATTTTTATTGAAGCTTATATCAAGGGTTCATAAGTGCTACAAGGATTCATAAGTGCTAAATTAGCCAAAAAAATGTGAAGAAAGTAGGAAGAAGAGGAAGATGAACTGGGGAGAAGAATGTAGGAAGAGAGTGGGCTCTTAGGGAAGAAAGAGAGAGACATAGAATTTAGGTTGTGATGCCCCCAATCAAATTTGATGATAGCCCCTAACAAAAAAAATCAATATTCTGTGCTGCCCCCTAACAATATTGGTTGTGCCTATACCAATGGCCTTTATTTGCTATGGTACTCATGTATATCAATTGAGATAAGGATGCAATTTGGTCTTGTTGATTATCTTTGAACATTCTGACAAATCAATTAAAATTCTTAGTTTCATATCCATTGTTTTCTTTGTCTTGGGTTCTAATATTTAGGAATTAAGAAATATTACTACTGTGTCTCTTCTTGCAGTAATATTCAGCCTAAAGGAGAGTTACGAGCAAGCCATGAGAAGAGATAATGTGAGAGCAATTGTGCTAACTGGTAACTTGAGCTAGTTCTGCAGTAGCTTTATTTTTTGGAACAAGAACGACAATGCTTATAGAATACACTAACTGAGCAGGTGCAAGAGGAAAGTTTTCAGGTGGTGCCGGTATTCCTTTGGGAGTGGAAAGAGTAAAGAGTTATACATATAGGCTCGAATTCATTTTCACGGTATCTTCATATTCTTACTGTTTTACTTTTTCATATTCCATGTCAGTAGATTTTGTTACAGACATTATAGAAGGTAAACAGAAGGACTATAATTTACTTTACTATCATTGAGGAAACAATCTGATTCTTATTTGATTCTTCTTCTTTCTACTTGATCAGGCGCAAGAAAACCTTCGGTGGCAGCTGTAGATAGCCTGGCTCTCGGCGATGGACTGGAGATTGCAATGGTTTGTGTTAGAATCCATTTCCCTTTCTTAGATTCTCTTGCTTTCTTTACAGATGGTAAATAAAATGTGAGCAATTCAACACGTGCACTGGAGGATGTAAATGATAAACAAAATACTTTTCAAAGGTGATCCTCCGTATTGAAACCATAATGCCTTTAGCTATTTCTTATATTCTTTGCATCCAATATTATTTTCTCGACAAATTGATATACTTTGTTGCTCTTGTTCGATAGGTTAGGTTTTATTTCCCCTAGTTGGCTGTGTGATCTAGCAGACCCAAACATGTGCAACTTGAGATGGTATTCTGATATGCATTATTACTGAGAGGTGCATTTGATATGGCTACCCAACTAATTAATGCTCCTTCTGACCTTTTATGCAAAACAAACACAAACATTCTGAATTATAGGTTTAGCATCTCCGACGAAGCCACTCTAATGGGAAACCAATTTGACTTTTTAGTCTATATTTTTCTTTGTTAGGATTAACCTATCTTTATCTCTTTGAGTTGGCTAGGATTTTACTTATCTTAGGATAAGTCCTTAGAGATTGGCTTTATCTTCTTTTGGTTTCTTGAGAGTATAAAAATAATTTGTAAATTTAGAACTTATTCGATAAAATTTTGAAGAATGAATTGATAACCTACTTTTGAATTCGTACCGTGCTATGCCAAATTTCTAGAGTTGATATATCTTGTCTTATTCTCCACCTCTATCGTGATCGCCTAGTTGGATCTCGAAAATAAAATCCTAGGACTGAGATCCGACGCACCCACACACCATTCCAAATTTGGATATTCCTAATATTATTATTCTTATATTTTATATTAAAATTATTTTTTATAAATTCATATTAGTTAATTGTTCACAAATTTCTTATTGTTTTTGCGTCCAATTTGCCATAAATATCTAATTCTATGTTATACATTTTATCTCTAGGTCTTTGTCAGTTCTTCTCTATCTTGAAGACCCCCTTAACAACTTCTTAGCAAATCCTAATAAACCATTTCCTCATAAGAACTATTCAAGTACTCAAGATCACAAGCCACTAGCTCTAGAGGTTGATAAGACCTCTTATATATAGGACTACAAACCAAAGTCACGAGTAATCCGATCAGTCGAAATCGAACCTTTGGATCTGAAGCATCCATCAAATTGAGCAGCCCCTGACCTGATCACATACCGTCGATATACAAGTGAGAAACAAATTTTGCCCCCTAACTCGCTGCCAAGTATTTCGGTATATCGTTAGTTGACTGTATCATTCCCTGATTCGCTCGTCTGAAATTATTTCGGGCTTATGTGATTTCTCAGACAACGCCCATAGCACTTTGTAAATGAATATGAGCCGTATCCAGCAAGCTTTGTTACAATGAATACATTGAATGCCTCAATCCTTCCCGTGAACGTTGGAATGCCTTATATAAACTTGAAAATGAAATGGCATGATGATGATCAATGCATAGTTATACGTGTATAATTCGGTAGGCAGGGAGTGGTTTTGGGTAAATTTGTTGAACTTTCCAATAATGACATTAATGCTAGCTAATCAAACAACTGTGAACTTAAAACATAGATGAAATTGACTGATTTTTGTTGATCTCACTAAGCGAAGTAGTCTTGGTTATGATTTAAAGAAGACATGCAATTGACTTAGGGGGTATTTTTTAAACTCTAATTAGAGGTGAATCACTAATTGGGTCTAATTAGAGACGGGTCCATAAAAATTATTATTATTATTTTTACATTTAGTTGGATGCAATTAGAGCTTGACAACAAAGTAGAGGCTGGTAAAAAGAAAGCAGTAGCATACCGCTTTTTTTGCAACCCAGCCATGGGAGATTAATAGACCATTGTAACCCCCTAGAAACTTCATTATTTTTTCTTTATATCCTTAACACTGGTGATGTAACATGGTCATTGTAACCTCTAAGGATGTGACATTTCACTTATCTTCTATTGAAGTTATTTTGTTATAAATTCAGCCTAAAGTTGTTGTGAATAATTTTTCGACATAACAGTAGCAAAACATTTTAATGTAGATTATTTCATAATAACGGTACAAAGGTAAACTAATGTCTAATTAGACAGTATAAAATATAATTAACCACTAATTAATGAAAAAATAAACAACTTATTGATCACTAATTAGAGGCTCTGAAGCGAGACCCGAACATCTAATTAGTGCAACATCTCTAATTAGTGGGAAAATAAACCCCCGAAGAAAAATAAATAAATATTGCACATCATTGAAGGAGGGATAGAAATCATATTCTGACCCAATCTTTATTATTGACAAAGAATTGTAACAAAATTCCAATACAAAGTTGCAAGTTCATAAATGTCTGACCCAATTATCTATCTCAAGGTTATCACCAGTTTTAGGTGTGAAAGAAAACAACTCTTCCATCGTTCTACCAAACAAGAGCTCGACCATCTTCGGCTAATCAAGCCAAACACACAAAAAGTTATAAAGAATGACTATGCAAGATTTTGACAGTATCCACAAATGGAACAAAATGTTAGCATTTTGGAAGATCCGAGGGCGGTGGAGGAAGCTTCTGATTGCGAAGGTTCCCGTTCAAGACCAGCCATGCCATCTTCAATCCCCAACTCGTATGGATCTCCAAGTGGCAGTGCATGAACCACACTCCTGCATTCAAAAAGAAATTTCTTTCACATCGAATCATCTAAAATTAATAGAGTTTGTACTTGGAGTTGCTAACATGACGATGGTATGCATGAAGCTCACCAGGATTGTCAGCACGAAATCTTATGGCGACCCAACCGCCCGCGGGCACGCCAACGGTGTTCCTCTCGACGGGGTCCACCAAATTGAACCCGGCCGAATCTTTATTGGAGTCGTAGTTCCCAAACCCTTGCCCAACCACAAAGAAATTGAACCCATGGAGGTGAAGCGGGTGAGCCTCTGCCCCAAGAATGCTAGTGTCCTGCATCACCAACTCCACAGTAGAATTGAACGACAACACCATCACTTTAGTCCCATTCCCGACAAAAGTATTGTTGGGAGGGGTTCCAGTGTAATTAAAGTATCTCAAGGGACTTATGGGAAAATCTGGAGAGTAGACTCCACTTGACTGGTCAGAGAAGTGGGCTTGGAGCAGGGCTGTGGTTGGCATTGCGAATGAGACATTGTTGATGGAAGCAGCAAACTTGGTTCCATTGGGTCCTTGGCATGTCTGGTTCTCGGGGCATGGACTTGCACCCAACCCAACAGTGAAGAATAATTTCTTGTCAACATTTTGGGGCACGTTAGCAGGGAACTCTTCAGTAGCCAAGCTGCGCAGCTTGTTTGTGAAATTTGTAACATAACTGGTGTCATTAAGAGGCGGGAGTGCTGGTTTCAATAGTGGGAGCTTCTTGTTGAAGGAAGCTGGCGAGGAAAGACTCATGTCTTCATACTCGATGATTCCGGCAGTGGTTGAGTTGTCGAAGGTGCCTAGGCCGGTGACGTACGGTCTCGCCATCATGAGAAACATGGCACCGGGAAAGGATGGTTTGGTATGGAGGAGAACGTTGGTGGTCTGGCCCGGAGCGATGACGATGGTTTCCGTGTCGAAGGGCTTAATGTATACCGCATCAGCTTCGACGACGGTGACAGTGTGGTTGGCGATGCCGAAGAAGAGCTCGTCGTTGAGCGCGGCGTTGATAAGACGAAGGAGGTACGTCTTTCCTGGCTTCACCTTGAGTTTGAAGGTATCTGTTAAAAACCCAAACATAATTAGGTTGCGCGCAATTTTCAATGAAGGCTAAAATGTTAACAAAATGTTGCAAGCAAGTTATCATGCTGGTTTGTTACAATCTATGTTGCACATGCGACAAAATGGTGTCAGTATTCATATCGTGTCCGTATCCGTGTGAGACAGTAAAAGAAGAAAACTAAGGTCATGACGTACCTACTTAAATTGTGCGTGTTGTGTCCGTATTCATGTCCGTGTCCGAACTCTTGCTACAAAAGTTACAATACCTTTCGAAGAGCAATTGTAGAGTAGTCCAGGAAGACCATTGATAGTGTAAGCATCAGAAACATTAGGCCCTCCACCAGTCTGCAGTGCCTGGCTAATGATGGCCTCAGTATCTGTATTAAACCACTCACCTACAATTTAAAATGGAAATAATTTAGTATACTAATTAGAACATTCTAATCAACGAACATACATGATATACTTGTGACAATTAGAACAATTTGTTTCAGGTTACCAAAAATGATTGGAACTTCTTTGTAGGGTTTGGTGAATGGGTAGGGGACTGCAAGCTTGGGGAGGATGACAATGGCACCATAGAGAGTGGACCTTAGCCAAGAGATGTGAGCATGCCACCACAGAGTTCCTCTCTGGCCGACGATCGTGAAGTTGTAGACGTAGCTCTGGCCCGTCTGGATTGGACATTGGGTGATGTACGATGGCCCGTCCGCCCACGCGCTCAACAGCTGCCGGACTCCATGCCTTCACAAAACTCATGCAATTACAATTACGCACCAACGTACTACTTAGCATGCATCTTAAATTAATTGTGTTCCCAGGTTCATTGCATGTTGTGGAATAAATTGCGCCAATGAAAGGCATGCAAACAGATTTAAGTAATAAATACTGTTAGTCTAGGGAACCTAGCTGTTTAGTGTACGAAACCAAAACCTGAACCAAATTTCCCAATGAATCAATAGGACCTAGCTCCTACATACCAGTGCAAGGTGACATTGTGTTGGACATGGTTAACCACCCGGATGAGGACCCGGTCGCCTTCTCTGGCTATGATTCTAGGCCCCGGAAACTGCCCGTTCACGGTCACGATGCTCTTTGTGTGGCACAATCGCGTCACATTAGTCGTCTTAATCTGTATATATGTATTGATATATCCTTGTAGTTAATTAAACATACGATTACGAGGACGTACATGCATGTAATTATTGCAAATTCAAGGGAAGAAGACTAGACAGCTTACGTCGAACTTGTAATGCCTTGTGCTGCCGCTTTGCTGAGCTGCTGCTAGGTCAGTCGATAGAAGCAATGTGGTAATAGCGAAAAAGCACACAACAACAGCGCGCATGCCGACTGCCGGCCGAAGAAGGTGCTCGGCGCCCATCTCTTTCACAATATGGTTGACAAATGAGAAGGGATTGATATATGTTAATTTCTGCAGGTTGGAGGAGCTTGGGATGAAGTGCACATATTTATACACAAGAAGAAAAAATTGAGTTGAAGTTCCTCTCGTGAAGGAAACTGCAGTATTGTTGGACCTAAATCTAAATCTTTAGAGTGTTGAAAAAGAAAAGACTTCAATGTAGATTATGATTGTTGCTTCTTTTTTTCCTTTCCATCTTGTGATTGACACAATTGACTCTTCCGCGATTCGATTTTAGATGAGCCACATTACTAACTATGATCCGTTATGTGGTGGTGCAGTAACACTGATAGTTCAAACTTGTTTCTGTCGTGTTAAGGTTACTAATTTTAGGGTTGGTGGTGATGGTCTTCCCAGCTAAAAGACGTCTCACCCAACTTAACCCATTATTTTCTTCTACATAACTCTTGGTTGGTTGCTAATTATAATCCATGCCTGCATGATGGCATTATCATATATACACGACTATTAATTTTTCCATTGATAACTAGGTATATTTGGTACTTGAAGACGTAGCAACCTTCTGATAGAAATGTTGTGTTCTCTATATTTTTTTAGTGGGTCACGTGTTCTCTACATGTATTGTTGTTGCAACAAATTACTTGCTTCTAGGGCACTTCTGTACGAGTTACGTACACTACATATATAGATCAATACTTATGTGGACAGGACATCAGTACTCTTAATTAATTGGCTACTCATGTTATATTTCAAGTTCGAGATCAAACTCAATAATTATGAGCTCGAGCTCTATGCTTTCAAGCTCAAGTTATATATACTCGACAATTTCAGGCTAAAGCTTTACACCACTAGTTTGTTGTTTTTTGTTCTACGAAATGCTAAACCTATAATTCAAGAA
>JANAVB010000644.1:45000-94302 GCA_029216955.1 Iris pallida | reverse complement strand
ATAGTCATACGAATGTATGTCCGACTCGATCGGGAACAAAATCACAAGATAAAATATTGAATAAGTAAAGGCAACAGTGCACCATTCAACTCATCTACGGTTTTCAACGACTCATCATTTTCAACATTTCTATCATTTCCACTTGGTGATCTCGGTGTTCCCAAGCCTTATCATTTTTCATTGCATTAATTCATTACAACATTTCTCATAGCATTCCTTTCAACGAGGAACAAACCACATTCATTAATTTTATAGGGACATTTATTCATTCTTTTATTGCTTTTAAAACAGGCAATATTTCAGATCTTTGCAACAATTATACAGATTGTACATGATTCTAGTATTTCATTCAGTTCATTGGGTCGATAGTATAGCCAGTTCATTTCTTATTCTATCATTCACAAGGCATCTTATTTAAGTGTTCTACTTATTCCGACAACGTTAAGCATAAGAGAAATTATCGATTCATTCTCAGACATCAAGTCACATTAGCAGTTCAAGTATGATTCATTCAACAGTTCAATGTTCATGTGTTGTTTATTTAAATATTAGGCAACATAAGCATCTCTATTATCCAACAACTAAAACATGGGACATTTAGGGACAATTCATAGCATCACATTACTCTATTTTATTAGGCATGAAGGAGTAAGGAGGAGGAATGACAGTTCCACTCACTTGCATAAAAAGGGTCTTCTTATTTCGATCGCACACGTTTCCACTAAGCGTAGCTCCACCAGCAAGCCACGTTCCAATACCCATTCCGTCTAGCCAGCTAAGAGAGACTGTATTAGTCTCTATTCTCCTGATGTCCATCCAAGTCACGGTCCAACTTACAACAAGCCAACCCAAATGCCTCGCGTGAAGCGGGGCATTACATAGTATACCACTCAAAAAAGTTTCATCATCGAAACTTAAGGAAACAACTCATTCTACTAATTCAATTAGTCACAACAAGTTACTTATTCAGCTTCTATTCAATATTCCGATTCGGCATTCTAGAAAATCTCGAGATTGTTATCTAATTGTACAACTTAATCCATCGATGATTCAATCCATCTTTCTCTTTTACAAAATACATGCAACTTCTTATTGATTCACCAACATTCTCCCAGTATTGCTATTCTTCGTAGCCTACCACTTCATTTGGATTCATACACATATCTTAGGCATCTCCAAATACATACATTTTAGCCAAAGTCCGTGCTTAGTGTGATTCAATAAGCTCCCTCTATAGTGTTATCTCTGTCGCAACTATCACTTCGGTTGGATCCATACACAAACTTTAGGCATCCCCAAAATATATGTACTTCAACCAACTTTCATGTTAGTGCGATTCGATAAGCCACAATTGTAACTCTTTTCCTTAATTCCGACTTAGCATCCTTTCAATTGACTTATTACTTCGCCACAATCGCCATCTTTCCAGCCACAACACTCAACATCAGGGACAACTCAGATAAGTTCCTTATCCAAGCACAATATTTCTAATATTTTGGCCAAGGGTCTAACTTAGAGCCAACCATACTAAGAGTTCATAACATGCAATCCTATTCCTTTCAGAATCCAACAATATTTCGCACCGAGGCAATTCATTTCTAAAGATACACTATAAAGTCACCCACTATCGATTACCCGAGCCAAGGGTACAATTCTATGAAACGTTCCATCTTAATCCAGCTACCTGACTTTGGATACCTATCCAACTTTCCGTCATGAGCAGTCAATTCCATTCCATGAAATAGTTGACTTCTTGATACATATAACTCAAGTCTCATCCTACGATTCCAGTTCCCGCTAAAGTCGATATATTACTTCACAAGGGTCCAACATCTCTAAGGTTTATGTTGAAGCATATACTTACAGCATATACTTTCTTAGGTCATACTCATCACCATATCTCGTTCAATACCAAAGGGTTATCCTATGGTTCGCCAATGGTCACCCTATTATTCGGTCAAGTCTCTAAGGCTAGCTATACCGACAGCTAAATCTATTCACTTGTGACTTCCCTAGAGTGGACGACTACTAGGGATCATACTAATTTCTTATTCTCAGGCCAACAAGCAACCGACAGTTCCAGCCACTCTACCCAAACCTATGGGTATCCACTCAGTCTGAATAACTAATCGCTATTACGGACTATGCCGATAATTGGTTATGCAGCCCCGGTCTAGGGTCAAGTCTATCTATCCAGGGTCATCCTGAAGGAGCTAATTCCCACAGAGGCTCATTCTAGACTTATCTAACGATCGACTAAGATCGATCTAGTAACATTATGGTCTAACTCCCAATCCAACATACTATTCCCAACGTTCTAATAATCCATCAAGTAAATTCTCTAATGATCCAATTTCTATTCCAATTCTTTCGTACCCACACGGATCTATATACCGAGGCTAACTATTCAAGGATCATTGATTCTAATAGAGTCACAACAAGACTATAAAATCTTACTATTTGGTTTGTATGACAAGTCATACCACTAAGTCATAAGCCAGCAATCTATATCCCATCCGACAGCCGTCTATACCGACATTATCCAACACGGTTTGCAATTCTCAATCCCATTTGTTTTTCAGCCATCAAAATCTTGTACGGACATTTATAAAATCTCATACCGCAAGGGTCGAATAGTTTCTTTTATTTAATCCGACAATTCATATAATTAACCATTCTCCATGCAACAAGTATTCCGAGGCACTACTTGTTACTTCTAGGATACACTTTGTCACGTCTCGATCCGGGAAATCGCTCGTCCTCGCTAGATTTCACTCGAATCATCGTCCTCGCTAGGGCATGATGCCGCACGGACCTGGAGTTGCGCTCCTACAAGGCAAGATAACGGTTCACATAGTATTCATCTCAAATTGATAACATAAGAGCGGAAGGGAAATAGAGTATAACATAATAATCTCTTTTATTGATAATGAACTAAAGATTACAAAGGCTATGAATAGCCTAACTTAACTTGTCAATTGGCTACAACGCTCATGATCTCTCTAGCTCATAAAGGATTACATTGTTCCATATATTATGCCTCTTTATAGCAAACAAGTAGTCTTCGGCCGAACATCTCCATGTCGCAAGTCCGAACCCTATGCGGTAGCTTCTCTTGAATGCCAAGGACTCCATGCCTCAGCCCGATCAAGCCAAGCCCTGCCCCGAGTCGAACATATCCTGAACCTGCACACAAACTAGTGGGGGATTAGTGCTTTTGTCCTCGCTTTGCACTGATCAAGACCCGCTCGCACCCAAACTAAACACTAAATATATTTAGTGAAAATGCATCTTAATTTGTGATCTTTCTATTTAGCCTTAGGATCAGTTTCATGGCAATCATTCAACATATCGACTTAATATAAATGTGTCCAATATCATGTCCCTGTGGCAAATACAGTTAGACATAATATGAATATAAACATAGTGATTGTGCTCATCTCCGTCCCTTTTTGCCTAGCCTGCAATGGTTAGAACTTAACATAGAAATCATATTATTCACGCATTCAACCGACCATACTTAACATGTGCATAGGGGCGGCAAGCCTTGTGCTTGCACCCAACTCTAATCTCAGCCACCGGCCCTATCTATATGAAGGTCACGGTGTTTCGCACCGTAATGGACTTGGCATCTCTTATGTGTAAGCCTATGATCGCTTCGATACGGGTTGCGAGCCCAATATCTGAAGGATCCTAAACTTACTAATATCATAGCTTATCACAACATTGGCCGGTGCAAACCGTCCGAATGATGTGCACCATAAATACTATACATAACCCTCCTAGGCCTAACGTCCCGGTGTCCCGGTCGTAACCGTCCGAGGAAGCCGACCCGTGCATGGGCAATCCGGTCCATTGACCATGCAATACATGCCATAGCATACAAGTCATACATTCCAACCCATCTCGTGTTCCATAAACATAATCCATAATCTCTGTCTCAAGTTCCGACGACATTATGTCCCAACACATCCGTATTGATGCACGACGCCCAATGCTTAGACTTCTCGTACTTATATTCCACGCGTCCATTCATAAGTTATTCACATAGCCTAGTTCCGTAGTAACTTAGTCTTTGCGTAGCTTAAGTGCACGAGGCACGTAATGCCGTAATCAATATTCTAGACCTAGTGTTCAATATTCTCGGAGCCGTGCACGTGGTGCACATCTCGATATTGCCTTTCAATATTCTACCATCAGCACCCTACCGCGACCCGTACACTTGATGCACGTCGCTTCAATTGTTCAATGTTCTACCTTAATGTTCAACACATACTAAACACTTAATCGTCGAGCCATGCTCGCTAACATAATGGCAACTTACGCATGCAAGGATATATTTTATTAGACGTGAAGGAATAGGGAGAGGGAGTCAAGAACCCGTCCACCTTAAGTCGATACGCCTTGTCGTTTCGCCGAGCTGAAGCGACTCGATTCCATAACTTGGTCGCATAGCTAACTCTTGGACTTAGCCATTCCTTTGTACTACTCGGTTGATTTGGCCTATCGTGCCTATGCCACCCTTCGTTGCAAGGCGATGATTTGGTTTCGCGGACACTTTACTGAATAAGGCAAAATGTCGCATCTTATCGTCCAGCGTAAAAGCATAGCCTGCACACCAGATCAACTAAAACCAGCACTTACTTCAAACGAGACTTATCCTTTACATCGATTTGATTTATAGATTCCAATCGAATCAAGCTTACCTTTGGCCAACGTAACTCTTGCATCGATTCGCACGATACTTCATCGGTCAACGCAACTCTTCGAGTCAACGACTCATCATAATGCACCGTGCGGAGCGGGCATTACATAATATACCACTCAAACAAGGTTCATCCTCGAACCGAAACCAATACTTAAATCCAAGTGTCTCGCTAGATCATTTCACGATCTTGTGCTACTATCGTTGGAATCAGACAACTTAGTTTGGATCATACACATATTTTAGGCGTCCCACCAATATATGCATTTCAGCCAAGCTCAGTTGTAGGATATCGAGACAAACTAACAGGCTCAACTTAAATTCCTCAAGCACCAGCTATTTCGTACTCGACTTGGTCAGATCTTAGCACATATTTCTAAAATCTTGCGTGCAACATCTTTGCATATAACTTGATTCAAAACCATAACTTCGATCTCATAAGTTTCTCGACGGCCATCTAACACTCACATTGCATAGAGTCATTGCGCATCCGATCACAACAATTCTCCGCAATGCCTATTCGCCCAACCATTTTCCTATCCCTCGCACCATTCAAGTCTTTTATCTAGTCGTTCACAACACTTTGCCTTAATGACATAGACTAAGTCCAACATGTCCAACTTTCTTGCATATAATTCGTACTATGCATGGCACTCAACTATTCCAACATATCCACGTTCTCGAACTAGCTACGTATTGCGTTTGGGGCTATCCCCGCTAGGTAACTTATCCAGATATCGTGCTTAATCTCTTCCGACACAAGAGGTCAACTTGAGTCTACGATGCTCAAAGCAACAATCTTTTCGACCCAAGGTCTCTTACGATGCGCCCATCTCCGATCCTTGATCGAATAGGAATTCCTTACTCAATCTTTGAATCAATCCCAACTAGTGCGTTTCGTAACATAGATCGCGCGCCCAAACACACATAGTCTAACCGTTACTCAAACCGATCTACGACACCACTCTTAGGATCGTTCTACAACTCGTTGCTCTCGCGTATTGTAGGATTCTTGCAATCACCTTACCGCGTCACTATGCTAAGTACGTTCCTCAACATCTATTCGATCATCGATCAACCAAGTCCACTTACGTACTTATTCGATCGATCATAAATTTCTTACCATATCGATCTAGTCAAGGGCTACCCCTAACTTTCGTAACACGATACTCACTCGCTTAGACTTATCCTCAACATGCACTATATCATCTTTCATCCTCGACAAAATCCTTATGCGACTTTATTGGGTCATCCTATGGGACTTCAACATTTACTTGATTTGGCGGTCAAGTCTTCTAGGGTCATCTGCCCCGAAAATACATTCGATAATTGAAGATCATCAACGAGGGACAGTTACAACGAACCAAGCAATATCCTATCGCAGAGCCAAATAAATTCTCGACAATTCCTATGAGACTTTATCCAATCTAACATAATTTACCAATCCATAATTTATCTCCCCGCGCAACCGATGCGCCGTTACTACTTGGATGACTCATGTATTACCATCGACTATTTTTGCTAGTCGTATAACATCTACTCGCCTCAAGTCCGATCTTACCTATTAGTGATCATAGTTCGACACATTCCACACTCATCAAAACCATCCTCGAACAACTTTCGCATCAAACCACAAGTCAAATCCAATTTGCCATGCCTTGTAAGTTTGATCATCCCCGCTGTATGAATCACCATTACCAGCACTCACGCAAAATGATTGCCCTAATTTGGCATGACACATATGCGATGCTGGAGTTGCACTCGCATAAGACAAGAATGTCAACATTGTGGTTATCCTCGAAACAATCAAGCACTTTCATTTTCATCCATGTAATATCCATCCACTCTCAAATTCTCGAAGCATTCCTACCGTCATCAACTTAACTTGCATCTTATTCATCCAACAATGCTCAACATAAATTTTCGTTCATTCGATCAGAGTATCCCCGAGTTATTGCATATCATCTTTGATACGCCTCAATACCATCGTCGATATGCATAACTTGAACATCTTCGTCTCTCATAAGCTCCAATTCGTTGCAATCACTGTTATCATCTGAACTCGAATACGAATCAAGTCTTGCCCACATCAAGATTTATTTCGTTATAACTAACTACCATAATCATAACACAATTTTCAATTCACATATCCATTCTCAAATCCCTAACTCACACTTTAAATCGTGCTACCGACTCGTCGTGCTAACTCAAATTCGCTCACACGATTTCTTCGTACCTACTCAATTCATTCCGAATGGTTTTTGTACCGACTTAACTCAATTCGACCGAGTCTACTATTTCTTCAATGCGACATTCCCTCGCTATGTCCAGCCTATCGTTCGACTTACACTTAACGAATCCTCGTCCGACGTATCATCTATAGGTACGATTTTGCACTTAATCGTTCAACTCAATTCATCGAAGCATACTTACATCGACTTCTATCGAGTCATTCCCACTTGAGTCTCGTTATCACTCCGTCCGTTCAGGACAAACCTATCGTAATCGACACAATCGTCTCGACTCAATCTATTACAGTCACCAACGGCTTAACATATCTATCGCTGAGTAGAGTGGTATTGCATATACCACTCAGAAATCGAGCCTATCGTTATCAATACAATACTTTGCTACACTGATCGCATAATTGGTATTGCATATACCACTCGAAATTGAGTTATTACCCGACATTACACTCCGCATAGGTCCGACATCTATTTCCAGTCAACTATCCCGTGGCGATCTTTTCGATCCCAGCTCTAGCGTTCTTCTTACTCGAGTTAATACAACAACTTGGACCAACATGCCCTACCGTTCGCTCATGTTTGACATACATTCAATCTAACCGCACCTTGGCGATCATATCGATCACATGCGCAACATTCGGCTAACATATACGTTTGCCTACTTTGAAACTCGATTCAATGCGGCCAACTTACAAGTTCGCCAACTCAACTCGACTCGTTATTATTGCATCCACGATTTTCCAATCTCGCTTATTGCAACTCGTGCAACAATTTACTCTCGATACTTAAGGTCACAATCCCGTTCGACATATTGCTATCTATACGCATAGCCATACAACACGCATCATGCCATAGACTTGTTGCACCGATGCAACGAACGATTCACGACTTGCTGCACTCCGTGTAACCAACGACTCATAACCATTCTCATAGCCACATAACACGCATCGCCTCATATCTCAATTTGTTGTACTTTGTACAACCAGCAACACGTATCTTTTTGCACTGCGTGCGACCAACAATACGTATCTCATTGCACTTCATGCAACCAACATCACCATATTCGTTACACTTCGTGCGACCAACGCTTCGCAATTTGTTGCACTTTGGAAAACCGATATTTCATAACTTGTTACACTTCGTGCAACCAACATCTCATAACTCGTTGTACTTCGTGTAACCAATACTCTCCGATGGCACTCGGAGATAGCATGATAGTCACGACATACTTGTGGCAGACGTATGCAACTTAATATAGACTTATTGTATGGAACATCCAGTGTAGCATCGAGCAGATCTGAGCCATGCGATTGCGAAAACAACTTAGAGTCAACTGAATTTGTGTAGCTCCCCTTCCCATTTTTTTAAAAAATATTTTAATATTATTTTTATCGATATTATCAAGGATGTTATTATGCAATATTATTTTATTATTAACTGGCTACATTATTATTGTGGTCATGGAGAATAAATTATTATTATTAGTTATTAATTGTCTACTATTTATCAAAGAATGTATATATAGATATGTGTGTACTTAAATAAAAACGTATATAATATATGAGTATTGTATATATAAATGTATATAAAATTTCGGTATGTATAGGTACATAAATTATATATCTATATGTGTGTGAATAAATGAATATACCTGTATTTATCTGTGTATTATAATATTATATATGTGCGTATATATAGATAAATATAAGGGTAAATATTGTGTGTAAATATATATAGATAATATACATATAAGAGTATTATATTAATAAGTAATAGAATATAAGAAATAGATTATAAAAAAAAAGAAGGTGAAGCAATAGCTTCCCTATCCCGAACCTGAAGCTCCACGAGCTCAGGCCGAGAATCTCATTCAACCCAGCCGCCCACGTGAGACCCCCCCCAAACAGAGAGCAACTATAGCTCTGAACCTAAGCTAACCGAGAAGTATATATATTATATATATATATCTTATATAGGGAGAGAAGCAATCCCGAGCCAAGCAACACCCGGCCTAAAACTAATGCTTGAACTGAATTGAATTGGAATTCAATTCCAACACATTTCAATATACATTAGTTGCAAGTTGTGCAACAACATACATGCCTGCACTCATACGTCAGCAGCAACGGGCCCACAGACCCAAACCCCAAGTCTTTCCAAAACCATGTGAGTTTTCCTTTCCACGCATACAACAGCAGTAGCCCACAAAAGCCACAGCCCGAGCAAACTAACCCGACCCCCCTCCAGTTCGAACAACCGAACTTATATAAGTTCATAGATGAGAGAGAGAGAGAGAGAGATCGTCGAGAAACTCAAACCCTAACAAACCCAGCGGCGCGCCACCACCCACCTCCACGCGCGTGCACCCAGCCACCGCGCGCGCGCAACGCCACCGTGAGCCGCCCAGGCAGGTCGGCCAGGCGCTGGGATCATCCGCGCACACACGCGCGTAAGGGCAGCAGTAGCGGTTGATGGAGCCGACTTCACGTCGACTTCCCGCCACCACGCTTCGTCGTTTTCCGAGCCGTTTGCACCGGTATGTACTCTATATAACCGCCTTTGGATTCCTTCAATTAGATTTAATATTAGTACTTTAGGTTGTCCAAGAAATCGACTCAAAGTCGAGCAAATAACCCGTCCAAAACAGGACAGTAAACCGTCCCAAAGGCCCACCTTTCTAGGCGTTTTACGATCTGCACGATAAAATTTTAGAAACTACTTGAACACAAATTTAGACAACATATAGGGCTTCACAACCCTTCTTGTGGATTCGGAAATCATCGACCACGCGTCGAGAAATCGAATCCCGAACTTTGACGAAAATCTGTTTCCAAAAACTAGAAATCGCTCCACACGACGTGCGTCACGCCAATCGGACGACGTGGTCGCGAACCAAAAGCATCGAAAGCTGCGTAACGGCTTCGTGGTCGTGTGGGCTTTGACGGAATTCAAATTGGTCGCGTGTGCGCGACGAATTTGATGCGTATCCGTCGAAATTCACCGTATCGTGCACGTTGCAAATTCTCAATTACTTTGTGCACGCTCATCGGATCGAGACAAAACTTGCACAACAGAACCGTATCGTTTTTTGGTCCTGTATGCCAAGTTTGGTCCGATTCTGAGACGTTGATAAAATCACCGTTTTGCGGGCCCCACGGTCCCACACAACGGGCGATTTTGTGCACGGCCCGCCGGAATCCAACTTTGGACATACGGTTTGGTTCGTATCGAAAACTGGATCCGTAGACATGTAGTTTGACGACTTTAGAGACCGTTGACTCTGGCACGCTTTTCGGTGCAAAGCGGGTCCAACGGCGGACATCGTTTTTGCCCAAAACCGTTTTGCCCCTGTGTCCAGAATTGGACTTAACAGGCAATCCTAGCTAATTGGACTATTCTGAGATCATTGGTATTGTTTATTTCAGCATTCGGGGACTGTTGTACGGGTTTTGACTATTGTGGCACATTGAGTAGTTCAGATTGTCGGTTTCACCAGCAAAGGACCACAGGCGAGTACAGTTTATTGTCTGCATTTCGATATTGATCTTTACTATATTTCATTGATTAGTCATTGGTTATGTATTTTATACTCTATTATAAATTGTTGAGTCGGGAATGAGAAGTACCAAGGATGTGTGATCCGACCGTAGACCTCGTAGACATTGTTTATTTTCATGCAGTAGACCTCGTAGACATTGTTTATTTTCATGCAGTAGACCTCGTAGACATTGTTTATTTTCATGCAGTAGACCTCGTAGACATTGTTTTTTTTGCAGTAGACCTCGTAGACATTGTTTATTTTCTGCAAGTAGACCTCGTAGACATTGTTTATTTTCTGCAAGTAGACCTCGTAAAGTAGACCTCGTAAAGTAGACCTCGTAGACCGTGCGGTGTAGCACCCCAGACCGATCACATGTCAAAGGTACTTCTAACGGTGGAAAGTATATTGGTCTATTTTTACTATTGATTTTCTCACGGCTTTACTGTTATTTTCAAAACTCATGATTGATGCCTAACCTTTGTCTTATAGTCATTTTCTTTATTTGAAATTGCATTCAGTGAATTGTGCTCGTTCCATTCCTGACTGAAACCAACATTTTCAGGTTAGCCGTGGATTCACTTAGCTTGGAAGTGACGGGGGATACTTGCAGACAAAAGCCTAGAGACTAGCTAGATAGTTGAGTTGTAGTCATTTCTTTATTTGTACAAGTTTATATTCTTCTACAAATGTAAAACTTGTAATCTTTGTAAGTTGAATTAATTATGTGAATGAGCATTGTTTGTGATTTTGATCTTCATGGCCGTGACAGCGTTCTACCGCCGACACTGCGGCGTAGGCTGGCTTGGACACGTCTCGTATCCGTTTAAAAAAAAACGGGTGCGGGTCGTGACAAGTTTTTGTGGTGGCCCATGCAGGTCAGTCTTCGCAAATCTTGCGAACTCGTGATGGTACTTAAGTTAGTTGTACTATTGCGAGCCTGCGACTAGAACATGCTCATTCACGAACAAGGATTAATTTAATTTAAGAGAATGACTAGGATTAGGAGTCCCTTATACAAATTTATCGATGGGTAGTCTAGGCCATGCAATTTAGGATGAGTAATTATTAATTTTTAATAGTTGTCAGATCCCCATAGGTACACTATTACCTCTTGATATGACGTTATGATCCAATGTGGATAGATTATTCACTTGGTGAGACAGGGTTTTCTAGAAATAATGATCTAACCTTGATAAATGGTGCAATTCCTTCCCATTTCCCACTGGATATCATCCTCACATCTTAATCCGAATTGCCCATTTAGTTTCTATTTGCCCTAGGAATTATTATTTTGTATAAATTCTGATTATTGTTAACCATATACGAACCTCGAGTTAGTTTCGATTCAAAGTTTTTCCTCAATAGTTTGAATACACATGAAATGGATACTAGAATTTTTGTATTCCTTTTGTCTTCAGTTATTTCCTCCATGTTCGATCTTTCACTCGAAGGGGGGTGACTGATAGGACAAATACTTATGTTGTATTTCATAGTCAACATGTTTGAATCTCTAGAAGCTCATGAAATTTTTTTAGAATATAGTTAAGGGAATGTTAGTCAGCTCATAATGGCATGACAGTAGCGCGCTGTCGCCATTTATTTGCATTATGAAGACTCTGGATTCCCTGCAGCCAGCAGCGCACTGGCAGGGCACAACCCCTAGAGGTGAAATTAGTTTAAGAAAATATATAGGTTATAGAACATTCCTGAAACTATGGCTAGTGGCTCACTCCTTATCGTAGTTACACTTGAGCCAATATTGGATAGAGTTAAGTAATGTTCGATTTGTGTCATAATTGAGTTACGAAACCAAGGGTTTACCACAGCCTGATTTTACGGGCGAGGCGTAATCCTCGGTGAAATAACTTCAGACGTGATTACAAATTGGGGATACCATAGAGGATAGGACAGTGCCCTGTATGTCCCATAAGACCCAAAGCCAATACCAGTGAAGTTTGCAAGTTGGTAGCATGTCTTCCGACCTAGCACTCCGTATGATCCTCGTGATCTATTGATGAGGAAATTGTTTGACACTAATAGATTTACCTAGAATAAAGAATTCAGGAGTCCATAAACCATTAGTCGACCAAGGTCATAAGGATAAGATGATAGTGGGATGTCTATAGAAGCAAGAACACCAGGTGAAGTTTGATTCCCTCTAAACTTGAACTACTGGTGCCGTCTTTTAAAAATCTCGCAAAATTGTATTTGACTATCTTAGCCAACGCTGCTATTACAGCCTAGTTTTGCAAGCTCACTCTGTTCTCGAGCTTGATTCGAGACATATGTTTAGTGGGACGCCTGCTAACATATCGTCTAATCAGAATCAGTGTATTATGGTCTGATCAACCATGATGCAATTGGTTCGCACCTTATTTAATTGCCCTACGTGGATTGAGATATAGATGTCTCTAGGATCTCATCCACGACTGCTTTGACAATTCCTCTTGAATTATACATTCGCCTTTGAATCACGAAATTGTATTCAACAACATCTCCCTTGAACTCTTTATTGTTTTACTTTCACTAATTTGGAAAGACGAAAGCGCCTAATTGGTAACGAGACACAGGGTATCCCTATGGCTATGATAGTGGTATACGCAAGTATAGCTACCATCGGCTAGCCATGTGGCTAGAACCTTGCTTTGAGTTATTCGTTCTTCTTTCGACCCCCAAACTACTATTGAGGCCTTCTAGCCATTCGAATTTGTGAATGATAAGGGTTTTACCCTTAGTCGAAATACCTACCTAGGAGACTACCTATTCTTTAGAGACCAAAGGTTGCGAGTCTCTAATTATTTGCTGGAAGCTTGTCTTAAATAGCAACCCTTAAGCCTTGAACCAACCCTTCCTCGACCGAAACCCACAGTTAGACATGAGAGGAGTGGACAATAGGGTAATCATTTACCGTGACACTCATCCCGAGATTGGTTTCCAACAAATATTACTCTAGTTATGTAAATTTTATATTTAAGCCTAACTAGTGTTGGAACACCACAGTCACTAGCTTAGCCAATACCATAGCTTAAATACCCTGTCATATTATGATCTACCAGTTGCCAACAACGCATGATCACTACAGCCCATACCACTACAACTCTTGTGACGACAGTCTGGCAGGTTGACCCAAGTGGAAATTCTCGACTCAATTGTTAGAAATCTTTTCTTTTGTTGTGCCTTGGAGTTGGTTACCCCATCGGAAACTCTCGTACACTGCGAACAAGTAGATCATCCTATTTTATCGACCATGCGTCATTGTGCACACTCGCTTCCCATTTAGTAAGGAACGATCCTTGACTTGACTAACATCTACCGTATTCCGTTACGTCGTGCCTTATTCTTCATTTACAAGGGTCGAGGTACAATATCCGGACTTTAGAATTCTTCTGACCTCATCATTCCTAAAACCATATCCTAGCTTCTAAGGTGGGTAGACTGTAAGCCTCCTAAAGTTTTGGGATATACGAAGATCACCGATTGATTAGAATAAATTTTATTAGAATGATAGTTAGTACTCTCTGGACTCCCACTTTCCATTTAGATCATCTTGCGTCCCCGGCCGTATCATTTATTCGGGGCACGAGACCAGCGGTTACCTTCCAACAAATCTCATATGCAAGATCTAGACGAGTCCACCTCCATCTAGGTATATCATGTCCCACTCAAACACGTCCCCTGGTACTCTATTTTTATGGTACGACTTTCAGGTCTAAAGGACTAGCTATAACCTTTACCATAGTTCGGTATACTTCCCGACTTCCATTAGAACCTCAATATCGACTCGATTCATTCAACCCAATATATGGTTGAGATCTACTCGAAGCACACTACTCACAAGCCACTAGTGTGCCACCCAAATTGAGACCTTATGTGCTACTTAAACACAAAAGTCATTGAAGGTGCATTTTGGGCTTGAGGGACCTAGCTAACCAACTTGACTGGCAACTAGCTCAACCACTTGAGTTAAAACCTATTCTAGGTTACCCTAACCTAGCAGACATAGTTTTATCTTGGGATCTTGTTCAGTCCGTATAGATTGTGATCCAAGGTTCATCCAACCAACGATTGATGCCAGATAGGGAACTCATGAAGACCCAGTAAAATCTATCCAGACATACCACCCTATTTGGACTATAAAATCGAACTTTCTGAAATAGGTACCTATACCCATTATATTGTCTCCCTTTGATTGGAATATGAGGTCATTCGTAACCCTTATTCCATCTACCAGGAAGTCGCGATACGATCTTGTATTGCATTTTATTCCTGGCTCATATGTTTAAATAGCCACAGGAAAGATCACAGTCTTGAATTTTTCAAATTCCCTTCTATTTTGGAATCTGTTTAGAACTTCAAGAACAAAATTTCTGTATTGCATGGATTGCAAGCCCTCTAAGAAACAAGTGTTCTTCGATCTAACAAGTGATTGGACTAGAGTAACCCATCTAGCAAGTCAGTCAGTGGTTCATAAACTTTCTTTCTGTCTACACCATGGGATACCCTCTACCTCTCTGGAAGCTTCATATCCGCACTCGATTATTTTTTTTCTTATCTTCCTGTCCTTCCTATTATAGAGTAACGACTGGACATATATTAGAATTTATCAATATTTAGTAGCTACTTGTATAGATTGTGCTTATTGATTTTTGGGTTGCGTGATAGATGGGAGAGGATTCTAGATACCATACGCCTAGATATCTGTTAGTAGAATTGTTAGCAGTTAGCTGGAAGATTATAAAGTTTTAGTGACAGAAGATTTGATGGAGTAGGATGACCAAAGGTGGGTAGAAGTCCTCAAGTATTTGAGTTTATAAAATATTTTGAGAAATTAAAATTGTGGTAATAGTGGATTTATTCTTTTACTTTATTTTTGAATTTTAGGTATGTTTACGAGTTAGAATTTCGAGGACGAAATTATTTTAAGGTGGGTAGATTTGTAGCTCCCCTTCCCATTTTTTTAAAAAAATATTTTAATATTATTTTATTATCGATATTATCAAGGATGTTATTATGCAATATTATTTTATTATTAACTGGCTACATTATTATTGTGGTCATGGAGAATAAATTATTATTAGTTATTAATTGTCTACTATTTATCAAAGAATGTATATATAGATATGTGTGTACTTATATATAAAACGTATATAAATATATGAGTATTGTATATATAAATGTATATAGAAATTTCGGTGTATGTATAGGTACATAAATTATATATCTATATGTGTGTGAATAAATGAATATACCTGTATTTATCTGTGTATATATAATATTATATATGCGTATATATATAAATATAAGGGTAAATATTGTGTGTAATATATATATAGATAATATACATATAAGAGTATTATATATTAATAAGTAATAGAATATAAGAATAGATTATAAAAGAAAAAGAAGGTGAAGCAATAGCTTCCCTATCCCGAACCTGAAGCTCCACGAGCTCAGGCCGAGAATCTCATTCAACCCAACAGGCCCACGTGAGACCCCCCCCCAAACAGAGAGCAACTATAGCTCTGAACCTAAGCTAACCGAGAAGTATATATTATATATATATATCTTATATAGGGAGAGAAGCAATCCCGAGCCAAGCAACACCCGGCCTAAAACTAATGCTTGAACTGAATTGAATTGGAATTCAATTCCAACACATTTCAATATACATTAGTTGCAAGTTGTGCAACAACATACATGCCTGCACTCATACGTCAGCAGCAACGGGCCCACAGACCCAAACCCCCAAGTCTTTCCAAAACCATGTGAGTTTTCCTTTCCACGCATACAACAGCAGTAGCCCACAAAAGCCACAGCCCGAGCAAACTAACCCGACCCCCCTCCAGTTCGAACAACCGAACTTATATAAGTTCATAGATGAGAGAGGAGAGAGAGGATCGTCGAGAAACTCAAACCCTAACAAACCCAGCGGCGCGCCACCACCCACCTCCACACGCGTGCACCCAGCCACCGCGCACGTGCGGCAACGCCACCGTGAGCCGCCCAGGCAGGTCGGCCAGGCGCTGGGATCATCCGCGCACACACGCGCGTAAGGGCAGCAGTAGCGGTTGATGGAGCCGACTTCACGTCGACTTCCCCGCCACCACGCTTCGTCGTTTTCCGAGCCGTTTGCACCGGTATGTACTCTATATAACCGCCTTTGGATTCCTTCAATTAGATTTAATATTAGTACTTTAGGTTGTCCAAGAAATCGACTCAAAGTCGAGCAAATAACCCGTCCAAAACAGGACAGTAAACCGTCCCAAAGGCCCACCTTTCTAGGTTTTACGATCTGCACGATAAAATTTTAGAAAACCTTGAACACAAATTTAGACAACATATAGGGCTTCACAACCCTTCTTGTGGATTCGGAAATCATCGACCACGCGTCGAGAAATCGAATCCCGAACTTTGACGAAAATTGTTTCCAAAAACTAGAAATCGCTCCACACGACGTGCGTCACGCCAATCGGGACGACGTGGTCGCGAACCAAAAGCATCGAAAGCTGCGTAATGGCTTCGTGGTCGTGTGGGCTTTGACGGAATTCAAATTGGTCGCGTGTGCGCGACAATTTGATGCGTATCCGTCGAAATTCACCGTATCGTGCACGTTGCAAATTCTCAATTACTTTGTGCACGCTCATCGGATCGAGACGAAACTTACGCCAACAGAACCGTATCATTTTTCTGGTCCTGTATGCCAAGTTTGGTCCGATTCTGAGACCGTTGATAAAATCACCGTTTTGCGGGCCCCACGGTCCCACACAACGGGCGATTTTGCCCGAAATTACCGTTTTGCCCCTGTGTCCAGAATTGGACTTAAGGACAGGCAATCCTAGCTAATTGGACTATTCTGAGATCATTGGTATTGTTTATTTCAGCATTCGGGGACTGTTGTACGGGTTTTGACTATTGTGGCACATTGAGTAGTTCAGATTGTCGGTTTCACCAGCAAAGGACCACAGGCGAGTACAGTTTATTGTCTGCATTTCGATATTGATCTTTACTATATTTTATTGATCAGTCATTGGTTATGTGATTTTATACTCTATTATAAATTGTTGAGTCGGGAATGAGAAGTACCAAGGATGTGTGATCCGACCGTAGACCTCGTAGACATTGTTTATTTTCATGCAGTAGACCTCGTAGACATTGTTTATTTTCATACAGTAGACCTCGTAGACATTGTTTATTTTCATGCAGTAGACCTCGTAGACATTGTTTATTTTTATGCAGTAGACCTCGTAGACATTGTTTATTTTCTGCAGTAGACCTCGTAGACATTGTTTATTTTCTGCAAGTAGACCTCGTAGACATTGTTTATTTTCTGCAAGTAGACCTCGTAAAGTAGACCTCGTAAAGTAGACCTCGTAGACCGTGCGGTGTAGCACCCCAGACCGATCACATGTCAAAGGTACTTCTAACGGTGGAAAGATATTGGTCTATTTTTACTATTGATTTTCTCACGGCTTTACTGTTATTTTCAAAACTCATGATTGATGCCTAACCTTTGTCTTATAGTCATTTTCTTTATTTGAAATTGCATTCAGTGAATTGTGCTCGTTCCATTCCTGACTGGAAACCAACATTTTCAGGTTAGCCGTGGATTCACTTAGCTTGGGAAGTGACGGGGGATACTTGCAGACAAAAGCCTAGAGACTAGCTAGATAGTTGAGTTGTAGTCATTTCTTTATTTGTACAAGTTTATATTCTTCTACAAATGTAAAACTTGTAATCTTTGTAAGTTGAATTAATTATGTGAATGAGCATTATTTGTGATTTTGATCTTTATGGCCGTGACAGCGTTCTACCGCCGACACTGCGGCGTAGGCTGGCTTGGACACGTCTCGTATCCGTTTAAAAAAAAAACGGGCGCGGGTCGTGACAATTTGATAGCGAAGCAACTGAGGGTCAAAGAGATTCATTCACGGTCCAGAGGATGGAACCATTCTGATACCAACTTGTCACGCCCCGTTCCGGGAAATTGCTCGTCCTCGCTAGATTTTACCCGAATCATCGTCCTCGCTGGGGCGTGATGCCGCACGAGCCTGGAGTTGTGCTCGTGCAAGGCAAGATAACAGTTCACATAGTATTTATCTCAAATTAATAACATAAGCAGCGGAATGGAAACAAAGTATAACATAACAATCTCTTTTATTGATAATGAACTGAAGATTACAAAGGCTCTGAATAGCCCAACTTAACTTGCCAATTGGCTACAACGCTCATGATCTCTCTAGCTCACAAAGGATTACATTGTTCCATACATTATGCCTCTTTATAGCCAACAAGTAGTCTTCGGCCGAATATCTCCATGTCGCAAGTCCGAACGCCTATGCGGTAGCTTCTCTTGAATGCCAAGGACTCCATGCCTCAGCCCGATCAAGCCAAGCCCCACCCCGAGTCGAACATATCCTGAACCTACACACAAACTAGTGGGGGATTAGTGCTTTTGTCCTCGCTTCGTACTGATCAAGACCCGCTCGTACCCAAACCAAACACTAAATATATTTAGTGAAACATGCATCTTAATTTGTGATCTTTCTATTTAGCCTTAGGATCATTTTCATGGCAATCATTCAACATATCGACTTAATATAAATGTGTCCAATATCATGTCCCTACGGCAGATACAGTTAGACATAATATGAATATAAACATAGTGATTGTGCTCATCTTCGTCCCTTTTTGCCTAGCCTGTAATGGTTAGAACTTAACATAGAAATCATATTATTCACGCATTCAACCAACCATACTTAACATGTGCATAGGGGCGGCAAGCCCTGTGCTTGCACCCAACTCTAATCTCAGCCACCGGTCCTATCTATATGAAGGTCACGGTGTTTCGCACCGTAATGGACTTGGCATCTCTTATGTGTAAGTCTATGATCGTTTCGATACGGGTTACGAGCCCAATATCCAAAGGATCCTAAACTTACTGATATCATAGCTTATCACAACACTGGCCGGTCGCAAACCGTCCAAATGATGTGCACGATAAATACCATACATAATTCCCTCCTAGGCCGAACGGTCTCGATGCCCCGGTCGTAACCGTCCGAGGGAAGCCGCACCCATACACGGGCAATCCGAGTCCATTGACCATGCAATACGTGCCATATCATACAAGTCATACATTCCAACCCATCTCGTGTTCCATAAACATAATCCATAATCTCTGTCTCAAGTTCCGATGGCATTATGCCCCAACACATCCGTATTGATGCACGACACCCAACGGCTTAGACTTCTCGTACTTATATTCCACGCGATCCATTCATAAGTTATTCACATAGCCTAGTTCCGTAGTAACTTAGTCTTTTCATAGATTAAGTGCACGAGGCACGCTTAACGCCGTAATCAATATTCTAGACCTAGTGTTCAACGTTCTCGGAGCCGTGTATGTGGTGCACATCTCGATATTGCCTTTCAATGTTCTACCATCAGCATCCTACCGCGATCCGTACACTTGATGCACGTCGCTTCAATTGTTCAATGTTCAATGTTCTATCTTAATGTTCAACACATACTAAAACACTTAATCGTCGATCCATGCTCGCCAATATAATGGCAACTTATGCATGGAAGGATATATTTTATTAGACGTGAAGGAATAGGGAGAGGGAGTCAAGAACCCGCCCACCTTAAGTCGATACGCCTTATCGTTTCGCCGAGCTGAAGCGGCTCGATTCCATAACTTGGTCGTATAGCTAACTCTCGGACTTAGCCATTTGTCACGACCCGCACCCTGTATAGGGGTACGAGAAGTGGGTACGTCCAGCCTACGCCGCAGTGTCGGTGGTAGTAAGCTGTCATAGGTTGCTAACTAATCTCATACAGTGTATATAATGTACTTGTCCAGATATCAGCTCCGAATGGAGGACAAGTAAAGGATATGATATACTCAATCACAGTCTAAAGCACGATAAGATAACACAGAAGTTATACCTAAGGAATTAAAGACAACAACAACTAACTACTAAAATAATACAACAATATCTCAAACAAACTTAATACAAACTCAATATCTTAACTTTAATACAACAAGTAAAAACATGAAAGCTAAAGTAGTCTACTAGCTAATCTCCTAAATCACTCCTGAGAGTCGGGACCAAAGGTAGCTAATCCCCGCCAGGTCCATGGTAAGTAGGGCATGTGTCCTCAGGATTATCATCTGTAATATTTTCAACAGGTCCAATCAGGACAGGAACGAGTACAACTCATCTAGAAAACCCAAGTAAATGACAAAGAACTATAAAGCAGTTATAGACAGTTTTATTGATGAGCATGGCAGTTTTATACAGGTAATGATGGCATAGAGAAACAGTAAGATACAAGAAAAGAAGGGTAACTAAAACAAGAGAAGAATCATGGCAATGAAGACTGTAATAAAAGCTAGTTGAACTAGAATAACATGTATGAGTCCAGACAGTACAATATAAGTCTAATGTAATCCCAATGTGAGTCCAGTCCATATAATCCGATACCAGATGATTTTCGGTACAAGATGAGTCCAACAGTGATCAATGAATCCAGGGTGAGTCCAACTATGATCTAACAGTGTGTTTTAAAATACCGAGGTCGACATGTAAACGGTTGTAGGTATCAAGCACATCTCTCACTGATCAGGCAAGAGATGGCTATGCTTCCGGTAGATTCCAGTTGGAGATTCCAGATTTGGGGTATGTTTACATGTCTTACTCAATATTTCCCCGCCCAGCAAGTGAATCCAAAATCGACAAAAGAATCGAGATGAGTCCGGCCAATACATGATGATTCCAAAAATGATTCCGGAATGATTCCAATGACTCCAGTAATAGAGGCCAGCAAGTAAGGTATGTGTCGATACATGAATCCAGAAATATCCATACGTGTTTGATACAGAGAATTACATAGAACTAACTAGAACTGAAATACAGTAATTGACAAATAAATGAGAGAACTATCAAAGAATGTACTCGCCTGATACTCTAAAAAGAGTAGTATAATATCAGATGTCTGCACCAGGGTCACAATGTCCTAAAATAGAGTAATATAGTTATGACATGTCCAAAATGAAGGTAAATGAAATCTACAATGTAATCTACATGATTTCTAAGCCAATCTAGGTCAAAGTCAAACTTGGTCAACACTACAGTCAAACTAAGTCAAATCAAGTCATATTAGGTCACAAGAAGTTAAACTAAGTCATACAAGGTCAAACAAGGTTAAACAAGTCTAATCTAGGTTAAAGTCAACTCTTGGTCAAACATTCTAGCCAAACTAGTCAAGTTATCTGGGGTTTAGTCAACAATGGTCAGAATAGTCAATTACTAGTCAATATGGTCAAACTAGGTCAAAGTCTAGACTAACTAAGGTTTTGGTTAATCATAGACTAGTCAATATGGTAATTAGGTCAAGGGTCAACTCTATAAGGCTAACTCAACCAATCATAGGCTATCAAGTCTTAGGATACCTAAGATTCTATAGCACAAAGCTAAGGTATAACCAATTTTCCATACAAGTATATCACACATAATATATATAAATACCAACCTTAATCCTGTAATTAAGCTAATCCTATTCTCCAATCCAATCATGACCTAACTCTAAAGTATCTCACTTAATCCCATACATATCTTAATATACTTAGGACTATCCACATAACCTATATGGTCAAACCTAAACCAATTAGTCAGCAGTCTATGGTTTAGTCAACTTAGTCAAACTAGTCCCTTAAAGTCCATCTAAGCCCCTTTCTAGGTCAATTAAGTCATGGTTGACCTATAGTTGACTTTAGTCAACCATGGTCAACAAGGCTACCTAGGTCAACCATTCAAGAGCCAATTAGGCCAAGTATAGGGCAACCTCTTATTAGCCATAGACTAGTGTATCTAGGACACTACCATATATATACAATATATATAGCCATTATATATATACAATATTAATATGCATAACCTACTATATGTATACCAATACATATCCACCCATATATATATAAAGCATATATACTCACATTCATATATATATAATACATATATACAATATATCTATATCAAATATATTTATACATAGGCCTATACCATATATATATATTTACTATTCATAAATCATAAGGTATATATCCAATACCTATACATATATTACCAAATATATATATAGCAATATATATATAACCCATCATATATATACATACATATATAACCAAATATATCACATATATATATCATACACTATATATATATATATATATATATATATATATATATATATATATATATATAAATATATATAAAATATATATATATATATATATATATATATATATATATATATATATTTTATATATATATATATATATATATATATATATATATATATATATATATATATATATATATATATATATATCATAACATAGATATATAGAGAGAGAGTGAATGAGAGGGTGAGAGTGTGTGTGTGTGTGTACAAGAGTGAGTGAGAGTGTGAGGGTTAGGGTTAGGCAGGGGTGTGTGTGTGTGAATAGTGTGTGAGTGTACAAGCAGGGGGGGTTAAACTCAGAAATACTGAGAAATGGGCCAAACAACACACACACATATGCATATATACATAAACCTATATACATCCATACATACAATATATATACCCACATACATACATACACACACATATACATATATACTTACATATACAGTATATATATATACATAAATACGCATGTATATATACATAAAAAATTAATTTGAAATTCATTTTAAATACTGAAAAAAACTAGGAATTACTATTCATTACTGAACACTGGGGGTAAACCCAAATCCGACACCAAAACCTAGCTAATACCCAAACCTAAAGGTTGGTAATCGTGCCCCCATGTGTACACGTGTCGTAGGTGTCCCTAGGTGTCCACCACGCCACGACGTGTCAAACACTAAAAATCCCAAATCGGGTAACTAGACAGTGCACTGTGTCGTACAAAGGTGCACACGCGTGTAGGACACGACACACGTGTCCATGTGTCTTGTGGTCGTGTCCCTAGGTTCGCCTAGGGTTGGTCTACGTGTTAGGCAGCCTGTCCCGTGTCCAAGTGTCGTACAGTGTCGTGTCCAAGCCCGTATCAGAGCCCAAATTTCTCGTGTGCGCTGTCAGTGTAAAATCGATGCACATACGAATTCGTGTCCGACACAACACTAGAAGCCATGAAACTTGGGGGGCATGTTCGCAGATAATGCGCCCTCGTGTCCACTAAGTGTCACCGCTCCACGTGTCGTGTCGTGTCCTGCGTGAGCCCCGAGCAGCAGGGGACTGAACGCGAGCATGGTACGGTCTCGTGCAGCAAGGACAGAGCCTCGTGGACACGACACACGCATGGATACGTGTCGTGCTTGTGTCAGGGTGTAGCCTAGGTCTAGGGCTAGGGTTTAGGCCTGACACTTTGTGTCCACGTCGTGTCTAGACAAGACACGAAGGCCGTGTCAGTACGTGTTTAACACTGTGTGCAGGTATGGTCAGTACGTGTCGGATTCCTCGTCCGACACGACACGAGGTGACATGGCACTAGGGGGCTGACATGTCAGTCATGGCCCCTACGTGTCCACCAAATTTGGTGTGTCGAAGTGTCGTGTATAGTGAGAAATGGGGCTCGAGCAGCAGGACATAGTGTATGTATATGTACAGTATATTCGTGTCCGTTTTGGATACGGACACGATACGATAACGTGCTCAGTCCTAGGGTTTCGTGTCTAGCATGCTAAGGGCTACCCAAAAATGCAATTTGTTTTGGAAAATAACTACATTTATTTCTAAGTGACATTTCACCAAACACTTTAATAAAAACATAGATACGTGTCCGATACGGACACCAAACCAAACCTATTTCCTACAAAACTTGACCCACAGCTAGGGTATACCTATATGCATGCAACCATGAAGATAAAACACAATATTAATAAGGTTTGGGGGTATTTACCTATTGAGTGAAAACTCAAGAAAACACCAAAGTAGGGGGGTGTCATCTTCAAATGATGATGCCCAAATGTCTTAAAACCTTGCTAGCTAGCCTCCCTTAACATCCTCAATAGTAGGGGGTTCCAATGCAAGAAACTAGGCTCAATTTGGAGCTAAAATGATTAAGTGGTGAAGGGTTGAAGTTGTAGGGAAAAACTAGATTTTAAGGGGTAATGAAATGAGGCATGAATGAAGGGGGGTGTGTTTATATGGAAGGGGTATGGGTTGGCTGCCATGGGAAGGGTATGGGTAGATATTAGGGTTCCTTTGACTAGTTAGATCTTTCTTTAGGTTTCTAGGAAATATCCTTAAAGGTAATATCTAGATATTATCTAACTAGATATTTATACATAAAGCTAACATCCTCTACTTAGTCTTCTAGGTTAGTTGCTAACCTCTAGATTAGTGCTAAACTAGGCTAGGAGCTAATACGACACTTAACAACTAATTAAATAATAATAAATTACAAAAATCCAAATAAATTCTAATAAATTACCAAAATACCCTTTTGACTAAAAAGTGGTAATTTGATATCCTAATCACATGGTTAGGCTCATATGGTCATAGTTAGTCTCTAAGTCATATAATCTCTAGGGTTACATTAGGGTTACACTAGTAGTTAACCAAAGTCATAAGCCATGACTTAGAAAATAGTTTTAAACTATCTAAAAATCACCAAAATTCATAACATGACCAAATCACCATTATTTAATAATAAAAATAATAAATTTTCAAAATATCCCAATTTTCGAAAACTGGGTGTTACAAGTCTACCCTCCTTAGAAAAATTTTGTCCTCGAAATTAAGATAGTCGTACTCCTTCTAGGTCAAACCCCCAGTCAATCAAAGTCAAAAGATAACATGCAATCATAGTCCTACTGGTCGTGATTCCACAGTCTTGAACAGGATAACTATACTATCTAGCACATCACAAGCATATCCTGACAGGTACTAATGGAATCACACAACAAGATGGGAAAGGAAGGACAGAAAAGATAAACCTGCTAACCCGTCACCTGCAGCGTTGGTCTCCTCGATCGTCATCGCAAAAGCTCCATCCCTCTGGTGCTGAGCTACAGGTGGCCTAGCACCCTTATAAGGAGGTGCAACAAGACAAACCATCTTCTGGTGGGTATCGGACCCACAGGTATAGCAAACCTTCAACCTCTTCCTACACCGCTCCCTGGTGTGTCCCTGCTTCCTGCAGTATGAACAACTGATCGTCTTCGGGTCCTGACCCCGATACTGATGCTGTACCTGCTGAAATGGCCTCTGTTGCTGATGCTGAAAGTGTGGCCCATTACAGTATACACACAAAGCTCCCTTCTGCTGCTGCCGGGGTCCCGGGGCTCTAACTGGCGGGGTCGAATGATGTAGTGTGGGAGGACGATATGTCTGCTGGTGTGGCGTCGGCACTTTCTGCTGGAAAGCCTGACGCTTGGAGGGTCCCTCAATGTGTACAGAAGCCGGCCTCTTGCAAGACAGAAGACGCTCCTCGATACTCCAGGCTAACTCTAAGTTCTGGTAGTAGTCAGTCATACCGTTCGCCACTATAAGAATGCCAACGTCTGGAACTAGACCATGGCAAAACCTACGCGTCATCTCCTCGGGGTCAGCAACCAGACTAGGAGCGAAACGGCTCAGGCGACTAAACTCTGCCGTATACTCGTCGACAGAACGGGTCCCCTACTGGATGTTCTGGAATCGTAGCCCCATGGCTACCCTAGCGGTGGTCGAGAAGAATTTCTTCTTGAACTGGATCTTGAACTGATCCCAAGTGGCCCTCCCTCTCGCGAATAGCGGCTCATTCCGGAACCAAACTCCTGCCAAGTCTATCAACAGAAATTTTGCTGCCTCGACCTGGAGGTCATCCGGCATCCTAACTCCAAGGAGCTTCCTCTCTACCGAGTCTAGCCAGTCGTCTGCTACTACTATGCCCTCAGTCCCTAAGAACTCCTTGGAGTTCAGACCCATAAAGTCCTTGATCGTCCCCGCTCTCTGCCGCGGCTCTACAGGTGGTGGGACCACGGTACGTTCCTCAGAATGCTCCATGCTCTGGCGGAGTAGGGTGGTCTGCTCCTGATGGGTTGTTAGGAACCCCTGGATCAGAGTGAGTAGTTGGTTCCCGTCGAGTGTGACGGAAGCCTGGGTAGGTATAGTAATGGGGGTGGTGGAAGTATCGGGTCCTGCTGGGACTGTGAGGTGGAAGGTGGTGGAGGCATCTAGGGTTGTGGATTTGTGGAGTGGGGGAATGTGGTAGGTGGAGGTAGAGGTGTATCAGTCAACTGGTCAGCTGACTGGATGGGGAGTGTGCCATTCTCAGGTGTGACATACTAGGATGAACGAGTAAGCACCATCTAATTACAATAAAAAGGACTTATAAGGACTCTTTAAAGCAAAACAATCATAGACAAGAAAATCTAATTATAATAGCAAGCATGTGATGTATTTCCTATGTTATAATCCTAGTATTCCTCTAGGTGTTCTAAGCGTCATTCCTAATGTTGTCTAATTATCTTAAGTTCCTAATTGCAGGCATGATTGGTATAATAACGTAACCAAACAATTTAGTCTCGACCTGAATGGGCCACCACTAAAAACGTGTCACGACCTGCACCCTGTATAGGGGCACGAAAAGTGGGTACGTCCAGCCTATGCCGCAGTGTCGGCGGTATGTCCTAGGTTGCTAACTAATCTCATACAGTGTATATAATGTACTTGTCCAGATATCAGCTCCGAATGGAGGACAAGTAAAGGATATGATATACTCAATCACATTCTAAAGAACGATAAGATAACACAGAAGTTATACCTAAGGAATTAAAGACAACAACAACTAACTACTAAATAATACAACAATATCTCAAACAAACTTAATACAAACTCAATATCTTAACTTTAATACAACAAGTCAAAACATGAAAGCTAAAGTAGTCTACTAGCTAATCTCCTGAATCACTCCTGAGAGTCGGGACCAAAGGTAGCTAATCCCCCGCCAGGTCCATGGTAAGTAGGGCATGTGTCCTCAGGATTATCATCTGTAATATTTTCAACAGGTCCAATCAGGACAGGAACGAGTACAACTCATCTAGAAAACCTAAGTAAACGACAAAAAACTATAAAGCAGTTATAGACAATTTATTGATGAGCATGGCAGTTTTATACAGGTAATGATGGCATAGAGAAACAGTAAGATACAAGAAAAGAAGGATAACTAAAACAAGAGAAGAATTATGGCAATGAAGACTGTAATAAAAGCTAACTGAACTAGAATAACATGTATGAGTCCAGATAGTACAATATAAGTCTAATGTAATCCCAATGTGAGTCCAGTCCATATAATCCGATACCAGATGATTTTCGATACAAGATGAGTCCAACAGTGATCAATGAATCCAGGGTGAGTCCAACTATGATCTAACAGTGTGTTTTAAAATATCGAGGTCGACATGTAAACGGCTGTAGGTATCAGACACATCTCTCACTGATCAGGCAAGAGATGGCTATGCTTCCGGTAGATTCCAGTTGGAG
Source organism: Iris pallida (assembly GCA_029216955.1). NCBI lineage: Eukaryota > Viridiplantae > Streptophyta > Magnoliopsida > Asparagales > Iridaceae > Iris > Iris pallida. The sequence goes on along the minus strand of JANAVB010000644.1, from coordinate 66,290 downwards.
ATTCCGAATTTGGGGTATGTCTACATGTCTTACTCAATATTTCCCCGTCCAGCAAGTGAATCCAAAATCGACAAAAGAATCGAGATGAGTCCGGCCAATACATGATAATTCCAGAAATGATTCCGGAATGATTCCAATGACTCCAGTAATAGAGGCCAGCAAGTAAGGTATGTGTCGATACATTAATCCAGAAATATCCATACGTGTTTGATACAGAGAATCACATAGAACTAACTAGAACTGAAATACAGTAATTGACAAATAAATGAGAGAACTATCAAAGAATGTACTCGCCTGATACTCTAAAAAGAGTAGTATAATATCAGATGTCTGCATCAGGGTCACAATGTCCTAAAATAGAGTAATATAGTTATGACATGTCCAAAATGAAGGTAAATGAAATCTACATGATTTCCAAGCCAATCTAGGTCAAAGTCAAACTTGGTCAACACTACAGTCACACTAAGTCAAATCAAGTCATATTAGGTCACAAGAAGTTAAACTAAGTCATACAAGGTCAAACAAGGTTAAACAAGTCTAATCTAGGTTAAAGTCAACTCTTGGTCAAACATTCTAGCCAAACTAGTCAAGTTATCTAGGGTTTAGTCAACAATGGTCAGAATAGTCAATTACTAGTCAATATGGTCAAACTAGGTCAAAGTCTAGACTAACTAAGGTTTTGGTTAATCATCGACTAGTCAATATGGTAATTAGGTCAAGGGTCAACTCTATAAGGCTAACTCAACCAATCATAGGCTATCATGTCTTAGGATACCTAAGATTCTATAGCACAAAGCTAAGACATAACCAATTTTCCATACAAGTATATCACACATAATATATATAAATACCAACCTTAATCCTGTAATTAAGCTAATCCTATTCTCCAATCCAATCATGACCTAACTTTAAAGTATCTCACTTAACCCCATACATATCTTAATCTACTTAGGACTATCCACATAACCTATATGGTCAAACCTAAACCAATTAGTCAGTAGTCTATGGTTTAGTCAACTTAGTCAAACTAGTCCCTTAAAGTCCATCTAAGCCCCTTTCTAGGTAAATTGGGTCATGGTTGACCTATAGTTGACTTTAGTCAACCATGGTCAACAAGGCTACCTAGGTCAACCATTCAAGAGCCAATTAGGCCAAGTATAGGGCAACCTCTTATTAGCCATAGACTAGTGTATCTAGGACACTACCATATGTATACAATATATATAGCCATTATATATATACAATATTAATATGCATAACCTACTATATGTATACCAATACATATCCACCTATATATATATAAAGCATATATACTCACATTCATATATATATAATACATATATACAATATATCTATATCAAATATATTTATACATAGGCCTATACCATATATATATTTACTTTTCATAAATCATAAGGTATATATCCAATACCTATACATATATAACCAAATATATATATATATATATATCAATATATATATAACCCGCCATATATATACATACATATATAACCAAATATATCACATATATATCATACACTATATATATATATATATATATATATATATATATATATATATATATATATATATATATATAATAATCTATATGTAATATATATATATATATATCATAACATAGATATATAGAGAGAGAGTGAATGAGAGGGTGAGAGTGTGTGTGTGTACAAGAGTGAGTGAGAGTGTGAGGGTGTGAGGGTTAGGGTTAGGCAGGGGTGTGTGTGCGTGAATAGTGTGTGAGTGTACACAACAGGGGGGTTAAACTCAGAAAAACTGAGAAATGGGCCACACAACACACACACACACACACATATGCATATATACATAAACCTATATACATCCATACATACAATATATATACCCAAATACATACATACACACACATATACATATATACTTACATATACAGTATATATATACATAAATATGCATGTATATATACATAAAAAAATCAATTTAAAATTCATTTTAAATACTAAAAAAAACCATGAATTACTGTTCATTACTGAACACTGGGGGTAAACCCAAATCCGACACCAAAACCTAGCTAATACCCAAACCTAAAGGTTGGTATTCGTGCCCCCATGTGTACACGTGTCATATGTGTCCCTAGGTGTCCACCACGACACGACACGACGTGTCAAACACTAAAAATCCCAAATCGGGTAACTAGACAGTACACTGTGTCGTACAAAGGTGCACACGCGTGTAGGATACGACACACGTGTCCATGTGTCTCGTGGTCGTGTCCCTAGGTTCGCCTAGGGTTGGTCTACGTGTTAGGCAGCCTGTCCCGTGTCCAGGTATCGTACAGTGTCGTGTCTAAGCCCGTATCAGAGCCCAAATTTCTCGTGTGTGCTGTCAGTGTAAAATCGATGCACACACGAATTCGTGTCCGACACAACACTAGAAGCCACGAAACTTGGGGGGCATGTTCGCAGACATTGCCCCCTCGTGTCCACCAAGTATCATCTCTCCATGTGTCGTGTCGTGTCCTGCGTGAGCCCCGAGCAGCAGGGGACTGAACGCGAGCATGGTGCGGTCTCGTACAACGAGGATAGAGCCTCGTGGACACGACACACACATGGATACGTGTTGTGCTTGTGTCAAGGTGTAGCCTAGGTCTAGGGCTAGGGTTTAGGCCTGACACTTTGTGTCCACGTCGTGTCTAGACATGACACGAAGGTCGTGTCAGTGCGTGTTTAACACTGTATGCAGTGTAGTGTGTGGTCAGTGCGTGTCGGATTCCTCGTCCGACACGTCACAAGGTGACATGGCACTTGGGGCTGACATGTCAGTCATGGCCCCTACGTGTCCACCAAATTTGGTGTCCACCAAATTTGGTGTGTCGAAGTGTTGTGTATAGTAAGAAATAGGGCTCGAGCAGCAGGACATAGTGTATGTGTGTGTACAGTGTATTCGTGTCCGTTTTGGACATAGACACGACACGATAACGTGCTCAGTCCTAGGGTTTCGTGTCTAGCATGCTATGGGCTACCCAAAAATGCAATTTGTTTTGGAAAATAACTACATTTATTTCTAAGTGATATTTCACCAAACACTTTAATAAAAACATTGATACGTGTCCGATACGGACACCAAACCAAATATATTTCCTACAAAACTTGACCCACAACTAGGGTATACCTATATGCATGCAACCATGAAGATAAAATACAATATTAACAAGGTTTTGGGGTATTTACCTATTGAGTGAAAACTCAAGAAAATACCAAAGTAGGGGGGGTATCCTCTTCAAATGATAATGCCCAAATGTCTTGAAAACCTTGCTAGCTAGCCTCCCTTAGCATCCTCAATAGTAGGGAGTTCCAATGCAAGAAACTAGGCTCAATTTGGAGCTAAAATGCTTAAGTGGTGAAGGGTTGAAGTTGTAGGGAAAAACTAGATTTTAAGGGGTAATGAAATGAGGCATGAATGAAGGGGGGGGGGGTGTGTTTATATGGAAGGGGTATGGGTTGGCTGCCATGGGAAGGGTATGGGTAGATTTTACGGTTCCTTTCCACCTTGCAAACTTAGTCTCTAAGTCTTTGACTAGGTAGATCTTTCTTTAGGTTTCTTGGAAACATCCTTAAAGGTAATATCTAGATATTATCTAACTAGATATTTATACATAAAGCTAACATCCTCTACTTAGTCTTCTAGGTTAGTTGCTAACCTCTAGATTAGTGCTAAACTAGGCTAGGAGCTAACACGACACTTAACAACTAATTAAATAATAATAAATTACATAAATCCAAATAAATTCTAATAAATTACCAAAATACCCTTTTGACTAAAAAGTGGTAATTTGATATCCTAATCACATGGTTAGGCTCATATGGTCATAGTTAGTCTCTAAGTCATATAATCTCTAGGGTTACATTAGGGTTACACTAGTAGTTAACCAAAGTCATAAGCCATGACTTAGAAAATAGTTTTAAACTATCTAAAAATAACCAAAATTTATAACATGACTAAATCACCATTATTTAATAATAAAAATAATAAATTTTCAAAATATCCCAATTTTAGAAAACTGGGTGTTACACCATTCCTTTGTACTACTCGGTTGATTTGGCCTATCGTGCCCATGCCACCCTCCGTTGCAAGGCGACGATTTGGTTTCGCAGTTACTTTACTGAATAAGGCAAAATGCCGACCTCTTATCGTCCAGCATAAAAGCATAGCCTGCACACCAGATCAACTAAAATCAGCACTTGCTTCAAACGAGACTTATCCTTTGCATCGATTCGATTTATAGATTCCAATCGACTCAAGCTTACCTTTGGTCAACGTAACTCTTGCATCGATTCGCATCGATACTTCATCGGTCAACGCAACTCTTTGAGTCAACGACTCATCATAATGTACCGTGCAGAGCGGGGCATTACACACTTCCATTCCTCAGCATACATGTACACATGCAATGGTTATCAATCTCGGCAAGCTCAAGCTCAAACTTTACTAATTCTATCCTTTGGCGATCAAGATGGGTTAACATCTTATTGCACCTTAGGGTTATAGCACAGATTTCTAATACTCGTTCTAGTCACCGACAGTACTTTCAAAACTTTCAACTTAGCAACCAACTTGTTAGCTACACATAATTTGCAAACAACCAATCAAAATCAGCATTCAATGTTCTAAGCCACATCATTCTCTTACCAATTCCATTTACCCACAGCATACTAACCGTCTTACTAGTCTGAGTCATCACTCAACTGAAAAATTTCTAACCAAGGCACTCATTACAAATTCCAACCATTCTCGCCATCCAGCATAGCATCACCATCAAGGGACACTCGAGTCACCTAGCAACAAGGTATGACTCCCAGCTAAGTCTCAGCACTACCCAAGGCTCACAGATAGACTCCTAGCTATCCGATGGAAAGGGTCAAGATACGTCTCGTTCTGAAGTGGTAGAGGCAATATACCACTCAGAGATGAAACCATCCTTAAATCATACCAAACCCAAGTCTATTCCGAACAATCGTGATCTAAACTGATCACAACACAAACCAACATCTCAGGGTCTCAAATCATAAGCCAATATTTTTAGGGTCTCAAAGCACTAGCCAACACACATGAGTCAACTTATCAATTCTGTTGTACTCATCCATCAAATGTCTCATTCTCAATTCTCAAACCAACATCACATGCAATTCTCAATATGTTACAACGCACATGGAAACTTTTCTCTATTCCCACATTTCGAGTATCAATCACAATAAAGCATACTATGGCATCGGGTCATTGTTGGGTCATTAGTGTCCAAACCAACAATAATCATTCATTCAGGGGCATCACAATGTATTTAGACTTATTGTATAGAATATCTAGTGAGCAGCCAAGGGGGTCAACAAACACTTTTTCGACATGAACAACTTGGAATGACTATAAAAATAACATCAGGATAATCGCGGGAAGCAATCTTTAATTTAATCACGGAAGCAACATTGAGTGATTTGTGGAAGAAACTTTGGTTAATCGCCGATGCGACTTTGATTTAAAGCGAATCAAAGAAGAGACCAAGGATATAAAGCCATGCTTTGATACCAATTTGTCACGCCCCGATTCCGTAGAGTCATTCTTTCTCTTGGAATTGATCGTCCTCACTTGGGCGTGATGCCGTACAAGTCTGGTATTGCACTTGTACAAGGCAAAGACGGTATATAATTGATTATCTTCAAAAAGGAACACATCGCAGGGGCAGAAGCAGACAAATTGAGGTCAATGAGGACATGTATTTCTTTATCGAATAGGAATACATTACTGATTTATAGCAGCGGATATAAGCAGATAACTTAAAGTCGTAAAGGATATATAGAAATACATTCTCTTTATTGATAATTGAAGAAGAGTACAAGATTTACAATACAATACAAAGTTTACAACACATCTTACTTTACATTGATAGCCAACTGAACATCTGTCATAAAGATTACATGGAATACTTTGATACATTGGATTACAACTCGATATATCGACTTGGCTTATAACTCACTGATACAACTGATTACAATGTTCCATACATTGTGCCCTTTATCAACAGAAGATATCATCTTTTGCAAGGAGAGCTTCTGTATGCCCAACAAATCTTCGATGTGATGGGACCGATCAAGCCAATCTTTGTGTATAGAATTTTCCAAGCACGAGCACCTAAAAAGAGTGTCCACAACGTGGGTCAGTACATCATCTATGTACTGGCGAGCAGAATCTAACCCTCGCCTAAACCAACACTAAGTGGTCATTTAAAGAAGATTTTATTTGAATGATCTTTCTACTTGGGACCTAGCATCAGTTTACAGTTCATGAGCAGAAACATTGAAGTATGTAAACTTATTATCTCATTTCTTATGTAAAGTCATCAATAAAACATACTTGGTGTAATCTATTTCTAACAGTATTCATGTAGAGGCATCCTTTAAGCATTGTTTGAGTTAACATATATTGAACATGTTATAGTGGTTCCCTTAGCAAGGCAACACATTAGCATATTGTGTTCAACATGTTAGGCGGGATCTCAGTTTAAAGGCATTAACACAGCATAATTTTGTTTAGCATGTTAAGTAGACAAATCAACCTATATTGCATATATTATATTTAAGTGATTTCTTACTGATAACAGACTCCTCGTTCCTGCATCAAATACAGGTTAGACAATATACTTACTCTGCCTGCACAAAATATCCATTAGCATGCATCCTGACTACATGACCACTGACTTTGCCATATAGGACTTCATAGGGTATGGGATGTGCCATTCACCAGGTTGCGAGCCCGAATGAATGTCCCAATACCGCGTGCCACCAAAGCATGCTGATTCCCTCCTAGGCCGACACGATCCCACCGCTGCGGGTACTGTTCGAGAAAATAATACCTTGTATCCTATGGTCATGCGAATACGTGTCCGACTCGATCGTGAACAAAATTACAAGATAAAATATTGAATAAGTAAAGGCAACAGTGCATCATTCAACTCATCCACGTCATTTTCAATGACTCATCATTTCCAACATTTCCATCATTTCCACTTAGTGATCTTGGCGATCCCAAGCCTTATCATTTCTCATTGCATTGATTCATTACAACATTTCTCATTGCATTCCTTTTAACGAGGAACAAACCACATTCATTTATTTCATATGGATATTTATTCATTCTTTTATTGCTTTTAAGAAATAGGCAATATTTCAGATCTTTGTAACAGTTATACCGAGTATACATGATTCTAGTATTTCATTCAGTTCATTGGGTCGATAGCATAGCCAGTTCATTTCATATTCTATCATTCAAAAGGCATCTCATTTAAGTGTTCTACTTGTTCCGGCAACGTTAAGCATAAGGGGCATTATCGATTCATTCTCAGGCATCAAGTCACATTAGCAGTTCAAGTGTGATTCATTCAACAGTTCAATGTTCATGTATTGTTCATTTAAAAATTAGGCAACATAAGCATCTCTATTATCCAGCAACTAAAATATGGGACATTTAGGGACAATTCATAGCATCACAATACTCTATTTTACCAACACATTTTTTTTTTCAATTACTAACACTTTTTTGCCGTTACTAATTACTAACGGTAAAAAATCGTTAGTAACACAGAAAACTGTTAGTATAAATAGAAAAAAATAAAGCTTAATATAAATAACACATATTACATATATTATAACAGTTGAAAACTGTTAGCAAAAATAAAAAAATTGGATTACAAAAATATGCATCCCATGTTCCTTTTCATCGAAAGGAAAAGTGTTATGGGGGGAAACACTTTTCCCTTTCGCCCATTTTTTTTCCCGTGTTCCATTTCTTCTCAGGGCATCTCTCGCTGGAGAAGCCTTTTCTTCTCAGGACTTCTTCGCTACTTCGAGGGCGTCTCTCTTTGAAGGTAAACCTCTCTCTCTCTCTCCTTCTCCACCTTATTTTCTTCCTCCTCCTACTACAACTACTATAATTTCGGGCAAATTTTAGGGCAAATATAATTTAGGTATTTTGTACTTCAACATGGCAAATTTTAGGGAAAAAGTTTAGGGATTTTGTACTTCAACATATGCCATGTGTTCAATTTGGCTTTTCTTTGTGAACAATACTGCCAGCAAGTTTTTTAATTTTTAATGATATTATTTTATGAACCAGTGATGCAGACCCAAGATGTTTTCTTTCTTCAGTGATCAGTTTAAACCACAGTTGACCTAATCGAAAGTTTTGTCTCTCTTTCTTTGTGTATTTCCTACTTGGACATACTTCTAGTGCATGTTCTAGTGTTAGTTTTTTTTAAAGTTATAGAATACACTTTCAACTAGAATGTACTTTTGTTTTTGAAGGAATGATTTTTTATTTTTCTATTTAAAATTAAAAGATGGTACCCTTCCTTTTGGTGTATGAAAGCAATTCCAACAAAGCAAAAAAGGAAAAATAATTAAAGAAATAGAAGTTTACTGGATGTGTCAGCAAATATGTCCTTTGATTTGAAGGTGGACTTGGACCTCAGAAACTATGAGCGGTTTTTGGACATTAAATTAACCCATGACAACAACATTACTAATGGAAAGATACATCAGGTAGTAGATTGATTTCTTCTCTTTTAAATGTAATAAATAGTTTATTTCAAAGTTGTTTATGACATATTTATTAAATTTAATTTTATAAATGACTTAACTTTATTTTTTGCAAATGCCACTTACGTAAATCATTATGATCCTTTAAGAGGACCATGCATGGATATACAAGTTGCACAAGTTGCAGGGGATATTGAATCTATGCCATTAATTTTCTGATCCTAGCCTACTCCTATTTTTTCTCTTTAAGGTGGTTATGCACATATAGATGCCATTCAAGAGTGGATTGAACAAATTATACAAGTTGCAGGGGATATTGAATCTATGCCATTAATTGAAGCACTAGGGCAATTCTCTTACCGTGTTGGTGAGAAATGTTCACATGGGCTCATTTTACTGTTGGTTATTTCCTAATCTCTTAATTATCTCTCTTGTATTCTATACTAATTATTTTCTTATTGCCCGTGTTTCAGATCCTAGCAACTTCTGCTTGGTTCATGTCAGTCTTGTGCCAGTTTTAAATATAGTTCGCGAGAAGGTATGCATATATAATACAAGATATTTTTTGCACTTCTTTGTGGTTATTCTCTGGTAACAGTTTGAAAGAAATATATGCTATTAAGCAGCAATTTCTCCATCTGCAAGAATTGTAAGTTAATACTTTGGCCATGTAGAAAATTAAGCCAACCAACATAGTATATGTGCTTATCCCTAAGTTTTTATTTGCGTCTATATTTCCTTACTTCATAACTTATTTGATATTGACTTACTCACTTGAATGCTGTGAACAACCATTGGACGAAAATGTAAAAGAAAAACTCTTGCAATTTTGCCATGCTCCTATATTGTAAATAGATATTTAAAGGCTTGTTTTTTTTGTCTTCTTTCAAGGAAAGGGCAACTAAAAATAATTTTTGATACTAAATTGGGTGTAGAATTCATTATGCAGGTTTCAAATATTGTTACCCTTTACAATGTAATAAATATCTGGCACATTCCTTTACTATTGAGGGTACTATACTTTCACTTGTAACTTTCATGAAGGAATCTAACTAATTGTCAGATTATGGACATTTTCTATCCCAATATCTTATTTAAACAATCGTTTGTTTTTGTTCATATCTGCAGGAACGAACGGCATACAACGCTATACTGAAAGAACTTAATCTTTAATAGTTTGTCCAAGGAATTTGACCAGTCTGATACGGTCAGTTATAATGTTCCAATTAGCTAGTTTGGACATTTTTTTATCACGTGATAATTCTAATTTACTAGCCTTCTTATATGTAGTGTTCTAATTTGGCATCCGATGTTGGATGAATGGACTGGTAGAGCTAAACTCTGTGACACTTTGCATGATTTGGTGGGTTCTATATTCTGACAATTTACAATATGTTAGTCATTGACACTTATATATTTCTCAGATAAGGATTGCTGTGGTTGGAAAATATACTACTCTTTTTGATGCTTACCTTCCTATACTAAAGAACCTTGTGAATCATCATTCTATCTATGTCTACTTTCAACATATCGAGATAGTTTTTTCATCATGTTTGTTTTTTATTTGGTGTGAGAAGCTTTGTTGAAATCATTAGTTAGCTTAGATACAGAGCGTATAAGCAATCCTCTTTTCTTGCCTCCCTCACTCCCTTCAAGTCAGTAATGGTTGACATCCATCCATTAAGGACATAACATAATGTGCATTACCATTCTCTTGTGTTTGTCTGTACTTAAAGTTCTTAAAGGACAATCTTTTTTCTGCTCCTTCATATTATTATAAGACTTCTGCCACCTCATTCTGCTGATGTTTTCCTAATACAAAATTAGCAAGTAGCAACAATAACAAGCCTATTTGTAAATATTGGATCATTTTGGCAAAATAACGAGTGCGAATAGCGGTTCAATTCTTTTGGAAAAATATCATATTACCAATTGTATAAATTGGATCTTTAGGCAAAGCAAGTGCCCATTTGCATCTTTTGGCAAAATGTACAAATATTCAGTTTAATAGTTTAGTCATCAATTATTTCCAGTAATTAATGTGTAGTTTTTTTTTATCAAATCAGTTTAATAATTAGGATTAAGTATTGTCTGAATTTAGTCTAGTAGAACAGTAATAAACTTAAATGGTGCTACCAAGAAAGCCCAATTAGTTTTTATATTTGAATTGATCTAAATCAAGCATCTTTGTACATAATCCTGATCCTCCACAAATTCTAATTGCTAATTAATGTCAATAAGGCCTCAATATTTGTTACCTTCTTGTCTATGTGGGCTTTGTCATGGAATCTGACACTAATTTGTAGAGGTTATTGTCAGACGAGTAACTAGCCACATAAATTTACTTATATTTCTTGCCAGCCTTTTTAACTAATATTTGTTGCGAACACACATAAGAGAGAAAGCATCATGGAGGGTTTTTCGCGAAAACCAAGTACATACTCGTGATGTTGCTTTGTAAGGTCTTGTTTCTTATTGCCTATCAGTTTTACGTGTGTAGCTATGTTTTTATTTACGTTTGAAAATGTTGTTCAAGATTTTCTCCTGGCAGCAATAGTTCTCATTTTTCTATATTCTCATGGAATTGATATTCGACTATTTTTATGTGTACTTTTGTATTGAAATCTTGATTGCAGATAAATGACCGCTATTATTTCTCTGCGCAATTAGACCTTGATAGAGATAATGGAAAATATCTTTCTCCTGATGCCGATAGGACAGTTCAGAACGTCTATACGTTTCAAAGGTAATATACATTTTGCTTGCTAAGTTCTTTGTTTAAATTCACTATAATTTTGTATGGATGCGTGGATTGGTAATGCGGACATCAATTAAATTTTAATTTCTTATAAACTTGACGTGCCTTTGTTTTGTTGTACCCAATTTTTGTAGACAGGTTCAGTTTGCCAATTTGTCTTCTAAACTATAAAATTAAAGCAGTCACCACAAAGCCTTTATTCCAAATTTTAGGATCGGCTACATGAACCCTCACCTTCATTGTCCATTCTGCTCTGTTTAGAGCCATCTCTCTTAACATTCACTTCTGAGGAACTCCCCAACATTTGATATGTAATACTAGAATATAAAACTATTTTTCTTTTATCTTACCTGCATAGGTCTATGATTTGAAAGGAGACTTAGTGAATGGATGTTTGCTTGCAGTAAAATTTTTAATTAACGCTTCTCCAAAATATGGATAATATTTTAATTGATTATTGTCTGACTGCACAGTCAATATTATCTCATCTACTCCAACAATTGCTGGAATTACACCTCATCACCCATTCTGCTCTGTTTAGGGTTGCATTGTATTGCATCAATTCAAATCAAATTTCTATTACAAGATAGTGGATATTTTGTAGGATGCTTCCTGCATAATGTTTTGACACTAATGAACGTTTTGTCTGTATTAAATTCCACCTTCGCATTCTCTTTGTGATTAAAAAAACTATATTCATTTCTTGCTTTGTATTCAATTTTATGAAGGCTCTTCTGCTTTAGATTTCTGTTGTCATTTTGGTGATGCATTGGCAGGAGATTGTGCAGATACCTTGTTCTTGCCTTTGGCCTAGGTCAAAGATCTGGAGCCTCCCTCCCTGTCTATGTTTTTTGTACCTGGTAAGGTTCATTCATCCCAAAAGTTTCTATTTGTTTATAATTTGGGTACTTAGTGAGACTATTGCGGACTTATTGTCTTCCCCCAACCTTCTCTCTAGAAGCTTCTTAATTTCTCAAGTAAAAAAAGCTTGTTCTTCTTTTTGTTTAATTATGTTAACTTACAATATACAAAAATAGATTATAGTGATGATTCCTTAATCATTAATCAGAATTAGGATCAGTTTCTGATTCCTGTTTGAAAAATGTTGGATTATTTGTTTGATGTTATCTTTTGCTGCTTGATGGTTGACTGCTTTATAAAGTCTTATGATAGGTTGTACATGAACAAACCTTCAAAACCTACCTGGCCATGGAATCATGATCCCGGTTACATATATAAGATAATCATCAATGTTAGTTCCTACAGAACTTGGTAACATGACTTTTTACAAAACTCAACATATAGGGTACTGATCAAACTCTGTAGCATATTTGAAACTATCTGTGAAGACACTGGGATCTTTGAAATAACTAGCTAGACATGGTTACTGAAATACATATTTTTTCTCAGACTATGAGATTCAAATATGTTGAAAATAAGGTCTGTTACTATCAGAGTTACCAGATACTTAGAACTTTAATAGTGTGGATACTGAGAATAGCTGGTATGAGGTACACTAGGAGTAGGTTTAACAGGTTCACAACTTGGGCACTCGGTTTGTCATAAGATTAATAGTACAACTTCTTAGGAAAACATGTATCATGTATGCAATCAAAATATATACATATAACTAAAGAAACAAAGTTCGTTGAAAATATAAGTTAAAGTTGTGTCAGTAAATCTTGTCTCTAGAATCTGAAGGGAAATGAATATCTTTCTGGTTTGGTTTTTCTGTCAGACTGAATATATTTTGTAGCTAACTTGTGGAGAAAATGCATATATCAGTAGTCCACTGATACCGAACCTCAAAAGGCTACCTACAGAGGAGTTTAATCCACAGAGGGCTTATACTATTTTGTGCGATGCAGGCATCGATCGTAACGTGTCATATGTCATTCGTAGACATGCACAATTGAAACAATGTTATGGCTTTATTATTTTGGTGCAATTAAGAGAAATCTGATGCTTAATATTGGGGTTGAGTTTATGATTTTTCCAAACTATATTATTTTGGTGCAATTAAGAGAAATCTGATGCTTAATATGCATTTTTTGTGATAGATTCAGTCCATTTGGAGTGGATTTATATTAACAGTGCTGACTAGTTTCCTATTGGATTATTGAGATTGCTAAATTATTTTCGACATAAAAAGGAACAGATGGAAACAGTGGATTGTTTCCTAAACATAATTGTGCGTTTTGATCTACATTTCCCTGTTCTTTTTTTCATGAACTTTTCTTGTTACAACTTGTAAGATATGAAGACATCACTTCTTTGCCATATGTTGATCTATTGTAAATGAAGCCTGCCGATACATGAACTTTCCAAATATATATTATTTAGCTTATATTAGATAATTTGGACTAAATTTTACTTTGTTATCATGGAAATGCAGGCTCTAATTGAAGCGACAGAAGAGAGGCATGAACTTTATGGAAATGCAGGCTCTAATTGAACTTTATGGAAGAGAGGCATGAACTTTGTTATCATGGAAATGCAGGCTCTAATTGAAGCGGCAGAAGAGAGGCTCTACTTTGTTATCATGGAAATGCAGGCTCTAACTGAATTTTACTTTGTTACTGCTGTTACATGAACTTTCCAAAGTATCGCGTGCGATATATGTAATTTTTTTTTACTTTTGACGGTTGTTGTAACAACTCGATTGAACCTTATGTTATTTAGATATGTTTAGTGTTCAAGTACTTTTATAAAAAGCTAGATATTGAACTTAATTTCCTTTGATAAATATAGTGGTTAATTGAAATGTTTACTTATGATGATCTATAATATGGTTGGTAATCTGGAATTTCAGTTACAGGTTATGGCATTATAATTTCTTTTAACTGTAATGGAATATATTTTTCTAACAATTTTCATATTATTATTCCAACGCTTATAAGTGTTACTAAATTTATTTTTCCAACAGGAAAGTGAATTTGCCAACGGTTTTTCACAGTTAGAAATTTTCATTTCCCAACAGCTATTTACCGTGAGGAATAAAGCATTTTCCAACGTTTTTTTTACCGTGAGGAATTTTAATTTGCAACGGTTTCTTACCGTTAGCAAACAAAATTTGCCAACGGTTTTTTACCGTTAGCAAACATTCCCAACACCGTACTTCTAACGGTAAATATCCGTGAGCAATAATTTTCCTAACGCTTATAGTCGTTGGGAATTGACTGTTTTGGTGTAGTGAATTGTATCCTATGGTCATGTGAATACATGTCTGACTCGATCGTGAACAAAATCACAAGATAAAATATTGAATAAGTAAAGGCAACAATGCATCATTCAACTCATCCACGTCGTTTTCAACGACTCATCATTTCCAACATTTCTATCATTTTCACTTAGTGATCTCGACGATCCCAAGCCTTATCATTTCTCATTGCATTGATTCATTACAACATTTCTCATTGCATTCCTTTTAACGAGGAACAAACCACATTCATTCATTTCACATGGACATTTATTCATTCTTTCATTGCTTTTAAAAAACATGCAACATTTCAGATCTTTGCAACAGTTATACCGAGTATACATGATTCTAGTATTCATTCAGTTCATTGGGTCGATAGCATAGCCAGTTCATTTCATATTCTATCATTCAAAAGGTATCTCATTTAAGTATTCTACTTGTTCCGGCAACGTTAAGCATAAGGGGCATTACCGATTCATTCTCAGGTATCAAGTCACATTAGCAGTTCAAGTGTGATTCATTCAACAGTTCAATGTTCATGTGTTGTTCATTTAAATATTAGGCAACATAAGCATCTCTATTATCCAGCAACTAAAATATGGGACATTTAGGGACAATTCATAGCATCACAATACTCTATTTTATTAGGAATGAAGGAGGAAGGACAGTTTCACTCACAAAAAGGGTCTTCTTATTCGATCGCACACGTTCCTACTAAGCGTAGCTCCACCAGCGAGCCACGTTCCAATACCCATTCCATCTTGCCAGCTAAGAGAGACTGTATTAGTCTCAATTCTCCTGATTTCTAACCCAAGTCACGGTCCAACTTTTTGATCGCATCCAACAAGCCAACCCAAATGCCTTACGCGAAGTGGGCATTATAGGCAAGCTGCTGCTGCTCTTCAATACCAAATAGTGCACCCCCTCCTTTCTATTCTCTACTAAACACACACACACACACACACACACACACACACACACACACACACACACACACACACACATACACACACACACACATATATATATATATCTAATAGCATGGTTAGAACCATATTCCCCATGATACACCCTATGAGAGTATGCATCCAATTATGAATATCATGCCTAATGCTAGGACACACATACCAAAATCTCCAAACTAACCATGCGTATCATGGCGCACCATGACAAGACCTCTTAGTGTCCAATTGTGGACACAAGGACACAAGCATAAGCCAAAATGATACCAAAATTCCTTTTAGGAACACGTATCGAATACTTGGGGTCATAAATTTGTACTCCACCAAGAGGCCTAGAAAATCCTATGTAGCTAATGGAAATGACACCCTTAGCACTTATTTCTTCTCCAATTGGGTTAGGCATTCCTATGGGTGGGTTCCTATGGGTCCAAATGGTGTTCATAACCATGAAATTTGCGAAAAATAGAAAATTATCCAACTTGTGTGCCCCTCCTTTGGAGAACTCTGAATCAGGCACAAAAAGACTTGAATCGGACACACCCCTCTTTTTTTGGACTCCTCTTCAATCTTCTTTTTTGTCCCAAGCTCCTAGCTCTCCATTTAAATAAAAGTGAGAAGAGGGATAAGATTTGGAATGGTAGGTTAGGGTTTGCTTCTAATTTGGAATGAATTAATTATAAAGACAAAAGGAGGCTATTAATGAATGTAGAGGTTTATATAGACTCCTATTAGGATTAGAGTTAGGAATAGGCAATAAGACTTAAAAGCCCCTCTCCATGTCATGAATGGAATCTCTACAAGCAATAGAGAATATTCTATTCATTCATCTAAGGAAATGACTAATTAACTAGTCTAATTATGACTACTCTAATTAATTGAAACACTGGGTCAAGTCAAGTCTAGTTGGGTCCACTAATACCATGTCAAATAAATAGGCTAGTTCACCAGTCAATAATATATATAGTTATAATAATTATTCAAAAAATTTAATAATATAAAAATGACAAAAATTTCCCTCTCCAGAAAGTGGTAGTTACAGCTTCCCTTCCAAAAGGCTTCCATGCAGCCAAGGAGGCATGTGGCTTAAACTGCCCACCAGTCTCCATATCAACACAGGCAGCTCAAATCCCAAGCTGAGCCAACTTCCTCACCAAGACAACTGGTCCATGCTCCGGACCGGATCGACACAAGATGGTTCGTGCCCCGAACCAGATCATCACAAGCTGGTTCACATCCTGAATTAGATCATCTTAAATCCCATTGGTAACAGCTAGAAGGATCAACACCATGTTTATGGCATGTGCATCATAACCGCCCCATTCAAACCGGAGATTCCCTCTACATCACGACCAGCGCCACACATCAATCAAAGATCGTACCCCTTGATTTAAGTCTCCCTATTTATGGCGCCCGTATTACACAATCGTACCATTCAAACGACAAGTTATCCTAAACATTCGTATGTGCTAGGTCACCTATGAATTAAGCCGTGACGGGTGGACAGTCATAACCACTGACGATTGCACCCGAGAATCCTTAAGTCCTTCCCCGGAGCTCCCGCAATAATGGTCGCCCAATCAACACCTCAACCAGGCCGAACGATTAAACAGCCTGCCTAAACATATGACATCCAGACTGACATCTTCCACGTAGGAGATCCTTCCCTCATCATTACCTCCTTTATAGATTGTCCGCTAAAAGGAAAATATAAAGGATGTACATATCACCAGTAAAAAAGAGGAGAAGAGGCTGAAGGAAGAGGGATCATCGAAAAGATATCGAAGATATCACCAAAGAAGGAGGAGATCAGATCATCAACTGATCGAATCCACCAAATCAACCTTGTCAATGAGTACACTAGATATACAGGAGAAAGTCATAGAGAGAACTTCGAGAAGCTATTAAGTATCAGATCGTCAACGGACTAAAGGGGACAGTACCTGATCTCCATCGGCACACTTCTACAAAATATTTATTTGTATCAGCAAATCCTTCTTGTTATGACTGTCGTACTATTCAAAATTGCATTATATGAAGGAAAGGAAACATATTTTAAACTATCTCTTCTTTCTTTATCCCCCTGAACGATACTTATCATCCTAAGCACTCTTTCTACCCAAAACTCTGATGGCGAACAATTCCGAAAAAACCATTCTATAAAGAGGAAATGATCTTAATTTAATCGGTCCCGATCGATCGAGAGCGACAGTATTTCTTAACCATGCTCCTAGCGAACGAGGAATAGGGCACGATGTTGGAACGGGCACTATGAACCAACTAAAAAAAAAGTTTTGTTCTTGAAACTTAGGAATAGAACCTACCTCTAAGAAAACAATGAAGGGATCTTCTCCTTTATCTCTGATTCGAGTTCCCAGGTCGACTCTTCGATCGAATGGTTCCTTCAGAGTACGAGAATGAGAGGGATATTACGATTTCAAAGCAATTTATCCTTTCGCTCCAAGATCTGTATAGGTTCTTTCACGTACGATAAGTCTGCCTTCAGCTCTAACTGACAAATCTACCATGTGGCTCGGATCATGCATAGTACTTTCACAACTGAGAGATATAGAAGATGTCATGCACATCCGAGAGTGCTAGTGGCAATACAATTTGGTAAGCTACTGGGGTGACTTGCTTTAGTATTTCGAAAGGACCAACAAATTTTGGACTTAGCTTGCCTTTAGCTCCGACTCTGGTGACTCCTCGCATGGGCGTTACCTTCAGAAATACGTGATCGCCTTCCAAGAACTTGAGGGATCGTCGATGGGTGTCAGCGTAGCTCTTCTGCCGAATATGTGCTACCTTTAGTCTTTCCTGAACAATCCTGACCTACTCCACGGTCAGTTCTACCAGCTTCAGACCAAGAATATGCCACTCTCCGACTTCATCCCAACAAATAGGGGATCCACACTTATGCCCATACAAAGCTTCACAAGGTGCCATCTGGATGCGAAATTGATAGCTGTTATTGTATGTAAATTTGGCCAAAGGTAGATGGACATCCCAACTTGACTTCAAGTTAATTGCACAGAGTCGTAGCATGTCTTCAATAATTTAATTCATGCGCTCCGTTTGGCCATCGATCTGAGGATGGTAAGCCATGCCAAACTTCAACTTAGTACCCAGAGCCGACTGAATGTTACTTCGAAATTGCAACAAAAATTGTCCATTCCGATCTGAGACGATGGATACTGTAATCCGTACAGCTGCAATATCTCGTCGAGGTAGAGCCAGGTGATCGACGCTCCAAGTAACTTTGATGATAATAAAATATGCTGACTTGGTTAGTTGATCGACAACGACCCAGACGACATTATTTCGCTGGCATCTTCGAAAATCCAATAAGAAAATCTATGCTCTACCATTCTGGAATCGCCAGATTCTGCATCTCCCCGTCCGGCCTCTGATGCTTAGCTTTTACCCACTGACAGGCCATGCATTGTGACACGAAGAGTGCCACATTCCTCTTTTCTGTGGCACCAGAAGGTCATACGGAGGTCCTTATACATCTTTGTGCTGCCAGGATGCAAAGAATACTTCCGTAATACGATCCCGACATTACTTTCTTTCTGAGTTCTGAGTCATCTAAAACACATAGTTGACCCTTCAATCGCAGCACGCTGGTCTCATCTTCTGCAAAGTTGGTCATCTTACCTGTTGAAATCAGATCTCGTATCTTCTTCAGGTACATAACGTCCTTCTGAGCGGTTTTTATCTTTTCCCGTAAGCTCTCATCTAGCTGTAGTTGTGCCAACTGCACTCCTTTGAATCGAACCCGAAGGCCGATGCCCATCTCTTATAGTTCCCGTAGTTGCCTACGGTTGATGGATAACAAGGCAATGTATTTCTGACTTAGAGCATCTGCCATAATATTTTCCTTACCCACCTGTAGTCGATCTTTAAGTCATAGTCTTTGTTTAGTTCTAACCAACACCTTTATCGAAAGTTTATTTCCTTCTGGATGAAGAGATACTTGAGGCTTTTGTGATCAGTGTAGATGCTGCACACCACACCATTAAGGTAGTATCGTCACAATTTTAATATGAATATAATTGCCGCTAACTCCAAGTCATGCATGGGATAGTTTTTCTCGTGTGACTTCAATTGTCTTGAGGCGAAAGATATCACCTTATTTCGCTGCATGAGCACACATCCCAAGCCCTGGCCTGAAGCATCCTGAATAATTGAAATCCCTCAGACCCGTATGGAAGAGCGAGTATAGGGGCCAAAATGAGCTACTGTTTTAGTTCCTGGAAGGAAGCTTCATAGTCGTCTGACCACTTATATGCGACTCCTTTTTGAGTGAGACGAGTCAACGGTGATACGATCCTTGAAAAGTCTTTTATGAATCGTCTGTAGTATCCTGCCAAACCAAGAAAGCTTCAAATCTTACTATATAACGTAGGCTGCTTCCAATCAACAACAGCTTCAACTTTTTTTGAATCGACAATGATGCCAACTGCAAAAATGATGTGCCTAAGGAATGATACATTGTTTAGCTAGAATTCACATTTGCTCATCTTTGTATACAACTGGTGGTCAAGAAGAGTCTGGAGCATGATTCGTAGGTGTTTTGCATATTGTGCCATGTCCTTCGAGTAGACGAGAATGTCGTTGATGAAGACTACAACGAACTTGTCGAAAAAAGGTCTAAATACCCAATTCATTAGATCCATGAAGGCAATAGGGATGTTTGTTAAGCCGAACGGTATTACCAGGAACTCATAATGGCCGTATCGAGTGCGGTAGGCTGACTTCAACACATCTTCTAGCTTGATTTTGAGTTGATGGTAATCCGAGCGAAGATCAGTCTTTAAAAACACCAATGTGCCTTATAGCTGATCGAACAAGTGGTCTATACGGGGGCAGTGGATACTTGTTTTGGAAGGTGGCTTTGTTTATGTCACACTCTAGTTCTAAAATATATAAGAACCCAAGACATGAGCATGCCAGCTATACGGCAAGAATAAGTATTCCCAGTTTAATGGACTTATCCTAATCCTAGTATACTAAATCTTATATCTACAATACACCAGTCACAGGTAAACTGATATCTCCATAATAACAACACTACAATCTCATCCACAGAACAACAACTTCAACACAGAAGAATATAATAACTGTCTAAATGAAATAGAATATAAGTCTGAAATAATCAAATACAAGATCTATCTGAGATAATCAAGTCTGGTGGAAATATATCCACTGAAATAAAATACAATGCTGGAATAGTAAAATACTGAAATAAAGAAATAGTCAGGACATAGATAGCTAGATAAAATATCTATGACTCTAATCAACTGTCAACTCCTAAATCAGGGAAACTCCTCGGGCACAACCTCTATGTCCTTAGCAAGATATTCGGGCTCAATGCCTAGTCCGTAGACTGTAGGATAAAGGTACTCGTCCGGATCTGGAAAAGAACCAGGTCCTTAGAGGGACGTAACAAGATACCAAATAGTAAGCTACAATATAAACTAAAATAAATACAAAAATAAACTGGGTAAACTAACCATCTATGTATATGCATGTCGAAGATGACTTTGGGCCATATGGGTAGATAAGGGAGTAGCATTAGCGTCAACTAATACTGAAATATATACTATCCCCAACATTACCGGATACTAGTATGTGGCCGTTATCGGATATATCCACTAGTATAGCCTATAACATGGCACACTGAGGCTGATATGCAAGTGTATGTCCCATACATCTACTAATAGTCTTTTCCTCCCGTGTCCTGCTCGAATCACATCTATGACTATAGCATTCCACATCACTATGCAAGT
>JANAVB010000644.1:0-42500 GCA_029216955.1 Iris pallida | reverse complement strand
GGTGAAACGTGTGCCCTGACCAATCTAGAAAGAATTTCGACATAAAATTTTATAGGAAGGTAGTAGACACATATAGGAATCCAAAATTTTTGGTTTTGTGAAGTTTTGATATCTAGAAATGGAGAAACCGCGTTTACAAAATGGACATACATGTGTTTTCGGACAACAAGTTAGGGTTGACTTTGGACAGTTGTTGCAACTTGTAGGGGTGGTTCCAGTTGTGGTTAACCTTAGGATGATGGAGGGGGGGGTCTTGGCATGTTGGGACTGAGGTACACTACCAAAATATAAGCAAATAGCGACTGAAAATTAGCGACGGCGTAATCAGTCGCCAATTAGCGACCGACAAGCGACTTACGGGCGACGAATTTTTTTACTTAAATTTTTTGTAAGTTTAGCGACGGATCAACGACCATTTAGCGACGGAATATGTCAACCGACTGATTAGCGACAGATATCTACATCGCCAAGCTGCTGTAAATGTCAAAACGGAAGGATTAATTTTTATTCTAATTTTTTTTCATAAAGGTAGCGACTAACGAGCGACTACTTAGTGACATTTCCATGTAGCGACGGCATAGCGAGTCTTGGAGTGGTCGACAAAGCCCCCAAACAGCAACGATGAGGGACAGCAGCTACAACAGGTCGGTAATGACTAGAGGTCGGGTTAGGGTTTGTAGAGGAGGGTTTCGGGTAGGTTAGTATGTTTTATATATAGGGTTGCTAGGGGGTCAGTTATGGGCTGTATAGGTGGGTTTTTGGAAGAGTTTTGGTGGGTTTAAGAGTCCAAATACTAGAGGGATTGGCACATGAATATGCAAACTTCCAAATATAGGAACCTAGATTTGTAGAGTTTCCTTGTTAGAGTTTAACCCAAATAAATACTCCATAAATATGAAATAAGTATCTAGGATGGCTACTCTACAGGGGGATGACCCTAACAAGTCCTCAACAAGTTGTTGGACAAGTTTAGACTCAATAAAAATTATTCGAATTGGAAATAGGCTCTAAAAGTCACATAAGGGATCTTATGTGCCATTTGAATTGAAATAGAACATGTCACGCCCCGATTCCGCAGAGTCATTCATCATCGCATTTATATCTTGGAATCTATCATCCTTGCTTAGACGTGATGCCGTACAAGTCTGGTATTGTCCTTGTACAAGACAATGACGGTACATAATCGATAATATTTAAATAGGAACACATCGCAGCGCCACATGCAGACAAATTGAAGGCAGTGAGGAAATATCTTTCTTATTGAATATAACACATTATTGATTTGAAGCAAACAAAAATAAGCAGATAACTTGAAGTTATACAAAAATATATAGAAATAAGTTGTCTTTATTGATAATTGAAAAAGAGTACAAGACTTGCAAATAGAATACAAAGTTACAACCCATCTCATTGTACATTTGATAGCCAACTGAAACTCATGCCATAAGGCTTACATTGATACTTGATATATGCACTTACAACTGGACATGCCGACTTGGCTTATAACTCACTGTTACAACTGATTATAATGTTTCGTACATTATACCCTTTATAAAGAGAAGTCATCATCTTGTACAAGGAGAGCTTCTGCATGTCCAACAAATCTTCGATGCCACGGAACTGATCATGCCAATCTGTGTACTGAACTTCCCAAGCACGAGCACCTAAAAAGAGTGCCCACAACATGGGTCAGTACATCATCAATATACTGGCGAGCAGAACTAGCCCACTCACCTAAACTAACACTAAGTAATCATCTGAGCAAACATTATTAGAGTGATCTTCTATTTAGGGCCTAGCATCAGTTTACAGATCATGAGCAGAATTATGTGAAACATGTTATAGCATGATATAACATTTCTTTATGTAAGGCATCATCTAAGCAACATTGAGTTAACAAGCTAAGCATGTTATTCATGGAAGGCATCGTTTAGCATACTTGGTATCATTCAGCAGTTCAATGTTCATGTGTTATTCATTTCAACAATTCCCAGTATAAGCATCTCTATTATTTTGCAACTAAAACAAGAAACATTTAGGGACAATTTATAACAACACAATACTCTATTTATTAAGCATAAAGGAGTAGGAGAGAAGGGACAGTTCCACTCACTTGTATAAAGGGTCTTTCCGTTCTATCACACGTATTCCCACTAGACGTAGTCCCACCAACGAGCCACGTTTCCATACTCATTCCAATCCGGCCAGCTAAGAGAGACTGCTTCAGTCTCAAATCTCTTGATTTCTAATACAAGTCACGGTCCAACATTCTAATTACATCCAACAAGCCAACCAAATGTCTCACACGGAGTAGGGCATTACATAATATACCACTCAGAAAAAGTTTCGAGAAAAACAACTCATACTACTAATTCACTTAGTCACAACAAGTTCCTCATCCAGCTTCAATTCAAAATCCAATTTGCCTCACTCGACCATTTCGAGACTGTTATCCAACTGTACTACTTAATCTATCAATGATTCGATCTGTCTTTCTCTTTTCCAAAATACTTGCAACTTTTCATTGATTCGCCAACATTTCTTCATGCAGCTTTATCTTAGTCGCAGCCTACCACTTCATTTGGATTCATACAGATATCTTAGGTGTCCCTAAAACATATACATTTCAACCAAAGTCCGTGCTAGTGCGATCCAATAAGCTCCATCTACAGTATTATCTTTGTCCTAGCTATCACTTTGGTTGGATCCATACACATATTTTAGGCCTCCCTAAAACATATATATTTTAGCCAACTTCCATGTTAGTACAATTCGATATGCCACAGGCGCAGCTCTCTTCCCCAAATCTGACCTAGCATCCTTTCAATTGACTTATTATTTCGTTCACTTCGCCACAATCGCTATCTTTCAAGCCACAACACTTATCATCAGGGACAACTCGGATAAGTTCCTTATCCAAGCACAATATTTCTAATATTCGGTCAAGGGTCTAACTTGAAACAAACCATACTAAGAGTTCACATTATTCATTATGCAATTTCCATTCCGTTCCAAATCCACAACTTTTTCCACCGAGGTAATTCATCTTTTCTAAAAAGGTCTAATCCGAGGTCACTCATTATCAATTACTCAAGCTAAGAACACAATTCCATGCAACATTCTATATAATATAATATCCATCCCGTAATCTCTTATTTAGAATTTCCTTTCCGATTATGAAATCAACATTCAAGACTTCTGAGCAACGGTCCACTTTTCCAACTCAATACGCAATATTCTATGTTAATCAGAAAATCGACTCTAGGTACTGATTCGACATTCTCGCTATAGTTCGACATATTACTTCACTAGTGTCAACATCTACGAGGCTCACATTGCAGCATATACTTACAACATATACTTCCTTAGATCATACTCACCATCATCTCTCGTTCAATACCAAAAGGGTCATCCTATGGGTTGCTAATGGTCACCCTATTATTCGATCATGTCTCTAAGGTTAGCTATACTGACAGCTAAACCTAATAATTCAGGTGACTCCCCTAGAGTGGACGGCTACTAGGGACCATACTAATTTTATATTCTTAGGGTCAACAACCAACCGACAGTTCCAAGCAACACTACCCAAACCTATGGGTATAAACTTAATCTGAACAACTAATCGCCATTTTCGGCTATGCTGACAATTGGATATGCAGCCCACGGTCGAAAGGTTAAGTATATCTACTCAGGGTCATCCTCAAGAAACTAATTCCCACAGATGCTCATTTTAGACTTACCTAACGATCGACTAAGATCGATCTAGTAACATTATGGTCAAAATTCCATTCCGACATAGATTCTCAATGATCTTAAAATACATCAAGTAAATTCCCCAACGATTTGATTTCTATTCCAATTCCTTCATACCCACACAAATCTATATACCAAGGCTAACTATTTAAGGGTCATCGACTCTGATAGAGTCTCAACAAAACTATAGAATTATATTATTCGGCTTGTATGACAAAGTCGTACCACTAAGTCATAACACAGCAATCTATATCCCAACCGATAGTCGTGTGTACCGTCATATTACTTTACTGATATTATCCAATATATTTCGGATTCTCAATCCATTCATTTATCGTCCATCAAAATTTCATACGAACGTTCATATAATTTCTCATATCGCAAGGGTTAAGTAATTCATTCCATTCAAATCCGACAATCCATGTATCAATTAACCATTCTCTATGCGGCACAAGTATTCATAGTCACTACTTTTTACCTTCTGGTACAATTTAAATCCTCTCATATCATGCAGATATGCAACGACTATCCATTCTGTCAAGCATGTGTTGGCACATCAATTTTGATATATTGACTATTTAACACTTGTATTGTGTTAGTTCTAATCCTTCTACAGGAATAAAAGAGAAAGACGTACATAGACAAAAGACGCTTCCACACAAATTCTATGATGACGTAGATAGACGTAAGATGCTTCCATACAAATCCTATGAAGCTTTTCGGTCTCTCAAAAACTCCCTACAAGACATGCACTCAAAGCACTCAAGAAGACGATAAAGAAGAAAAGAGTTAGATCATTCCAACTCCGTCTGTCTTAGAGTCTGAAAGTGTCTAGGAGATTTTGTACGCACTTTAGTAAAGATGACAAACCAACTTGGTATTTATTGGAATAAATATTTTTGAAGAAACGAAAAATCCGCCGAACTTTCGCTGAAATCTGACGGATCTTCTGTTCACAAACAGCAAGTCTATTAGCCAAAGTTCGGATCGTCCGCCGGACTTCCGCGATCAGAATATTTTATGAGCCAGAGTTCGGATCCTCCGTCGAACTTTCGCTGAAATTCGAAGGATCATTCGATCGATCACAGAATGTTTTGTGAGCCAAAGTTCGGATCCTCCGCCGAACTTTCGCTGAAATCCGAAGGATTATCCGACTGGTCACAGAATGTTTAGTGAGCAAAAGTTCGGATCATCCGCCGAACTTCTGCTAAAATTCGTCGGATAATCCGTTTGCCTTGTTGGCCTCTTTCAAATTCGAATCCAACGACAACTGTCAGCTGCATTAAATGCATCCAACGGCTTTATTTCTAGCCGTTACTGTTGACCGGATCATCCGAAGGATTTTTGCTGAAATCCGTCGAATTATTCGGCCGTCGGCTGAAAGTTTCTATTAGCTTTGAATTTGTATAAATATGCTTCTTCTTTCTTCATAAATGTTTATCCACTCAAGCCTTAAAGTTTTTAACACCAAGAGAGCTTTACCATTATTCTACCAAGCCTCCATTTATCATCAAATCAAAAGTGCTAGAGTATTCAAGTGTTGTAGATCTTCAAGTGTTAAAGAAGATCAAAAGCTCTTTATTCCTTCTTTCTTAAAGTTGAAGTTGACGAGCCTTCGAAAGAAAACTCGTGTGTAAGAAGTTGACGAGCCTTCGGAAGAAAACTCATGTGTAAGAAGTTGACGGGTTCTTCGAATCCAAACTCGTGTTGAAGTTGGCAAGTTCTTCGGATCCAAACTCGTGTGTAACTATTTACTCAAATAGTAGATTAAAGTCGGAGAGAGTTTCGGGACTAGAGTCCCCTTGGGAGGATACCAGGATACATCGAGTGTTTGATTCTCTCTCTTTTTATTATCTCATAAATTGCTTAGTTTCCTTGATAATTATTTTATTACCCTATTCACCCCCCCTCTAGGGTTCTACAGCATGATCTCATACTTCTGATTCTATCCTTCCGTGGTCATGATGGATTAGCATCTATAGCACCTTAGGGTCAAGCACAAATTTTCCAACATATTCATTCGACTCAAATATTTCCAAAACTCATAGATCAGCAACCAAATATAATAGCCACACACAATTTTTATCCAAATAATCGCAACTATCGTTCAATGTTCTAAGCCACAACATTCTTTGACCAAATCATTTACCCACAGCATGATAATTATCCGGCTAGTCTGAGTCATCACCCGACTGGACAATTTCTAACCAAGGTACCCGTTACACTTTTCCTAATATTTCTTGCTATCCAGTATAACATCACCGTCAAGGGACACTCGAGTCCCCTAGCAATAAGGCATGACTCACAGCTAAGTCTCAGTATTAGCCAATACTCACATATAGACTCATTGCTATCATACAGAAATGGTCACGATACATCTCATTCTGAAGTGGTAGAGGTAATATACCACTCAGAAATGAAGCCATTCCCTAAACAATACCAATTCAAGTCTATTCGGACATTCTTGATCTAATTGATCACAACATAAAAGCCAACATCTTGGGGTCTCAAGTCACAAGGCTACCACACATGAGTCAACTCAACAATTGTGTTGAACTCATCCATCAATTGTCTCATTCACGATTTCTTCCCAATATTATATGCAATTCTCAACATCTTATAGCGCACATAGCCACATTTCTCTATTCCTACCTTCCAAACCTCATTCAAAAAATAACATACTGTGGCATCGAGTCATTGTTGGGTCATTAGTGTCCAAACCAAACAATCATTCATTCATGAGCATCATAATGTATTTAGACTTATTGTATGGAACATCCATTGAGCAGCCAAGAGGTTCAACGAACTTTTAGACATGAGACAACTTGGAATGATTACATAAATAATAACGGGATAATCGTGGAAGCATTATTTTGATTTAATCGCAGAAGCAACGTTGAGTACTCGCGGAAGCAACCAAGGACGTAAAGCCGTGCTCTGATACCAAATTGTCACGCTCCGATTCTACAAGAGTCATTTGTCCTCGTATTTATCTCTTAGAATCGATCGTCCTCGCTTGGGCGTGATGCCGTACAAGTTTAGTATTGCACTTGTACAAGGCAAAGATGGTACATAATTGATAATCTTCAAATAGAAACACATTACAGTGGTACAAGTAGACATATTGAAGGCAATGAGAACATATCTTTCTTATTGAATATAACATAATATTGATTTGTACCAGCAGAAATAAGCAGATAACTTGAAGTCGCACAGAGATATATAGAAGTAAGTTGTCTTTATTGATAATTGAAAACGAGTACAATTTAAATAGAATGCAAAGTTACAACACATCCCACTGTACATTTGATAGACAACTGAAACTCATGCCATAAGGCTTACATTAATACTTGATATATACACTTACAACTGGATATGCCGACTTGGCTTACAACTCGCTCTTACAACTGATTATAATGTTCTATACATTATGCCCTTTATAAACAGATGACATCATCTTATACAAGGAGAGCTTCTGCATGTCCAACAAATCTTCGATGCTGTAGGACTGATCAAGCCAAGCTTCGTGTACTAAACTTCCCAAGCACGAGCACCTAAAATGAGTGCCCACAACGTGGGTCAGTACATCATCAATATAATGGCGAGTAGAACCAGCCCACTCGCCTAAAGCAACACTAAGTAATCATCTGAGCAAACATTAGAGTGATATTTCTATTTGGGGCCTAACATCAGTTTACAGACCATGAGCAGAATCATGTGAAACATGTTATAGCATAATATAGCATTTTTTTATATAAGGCATCATCTAAACAATATTGAGTTAACAAGCTAAGCATGTTATGGTAATATTCTTGGAAGGCATCGTTTAGCATACTTGGTGTTATCATTCAATAGGTTATGGCAATACTCTGAAAAGGCAACATCTTATCATTATTGATGACATATTAAGCAGTCAAGTTGAATCCAACATGTAAATAACCAAATCACATTTAAGTGATTTCTTACAGATAGCCGAGTCCCTCGTACATGCATAAAAAAATAGGATATATGATATACTTACTCTACCTGCACAAAACATTTATTAGCATGCATCCTGACTACATGGTCGTTGGTGAAACTGCACCATAAAGACCTTTCCAACCAGTATTATGATGCACCATTCCAGGGTAGGTTGTAGGCCTAGCCGAATGTCCCGTAATACCTCGTACCACCATAGCACGACCAATGTATCCTCCTAGGCCGAATCGGTCCCACTAACGTCCTGGGTTACCGTTCGAGGAAACTTACTCAGACTTGTGCACAAGTACGTCCATGACCATGTGAATGCGTGTCCGACTCAATAAACACAAGTGCATGATAAAACAACTGAAAGTATGCAACACTAACAGTTCAATATTTTATCTCGAATTCGAGCCATATTCAACGACTAGTCATTCTATTATTCATATTGTTTCGATTTGGATTAAGGACACCTTATGACCTAAAACTGCCAGCCAATTTATGGACATGACCCAGTATAGGTCTACTACCCATATTTTGCTTGTTGACCTTGTATGTTGCTAGGTAGTAGCTTCGTCCCTAATTGTTGGAGGTTTGACCTAGGAGGAGTACGACCACCTAAATTTCGAGGACGAAATTATTTTAAGGTGGGTAGACTTGTAACACCCAGTTTTCTGAAATTGGGGTATTTTTGAAAATTTATTATTTTTATTATTTATTAGTGGTATTTTAGTCATAATATGATTTTTGGGCGATTTTAGTTAAGTTAAACCATTTTCTAAGTCATGACTTATGACTTTGTGATTTACTAGTATAACCCTAGTGTAAACCCTAGAGATTTCATAACCTAGAGACTAACCATGATCATGTGAGCCTAGCCATAGGCTTAGAACACCAAATTAGTGATTTTTAGCCTAAAGGGTATTTTGGTAATTTTCTAGGATTTATTTAGAATTATTTGTATTTATGTGTTTTTATTATTGTCTAATTATTGATTAGTGTTATGTTAGCCCCTAACCTAGTTTAGCACTAATCTAGAGGTTAGCCACTAACCTAGAAGACTAAGTAGAGGATGTTAGCTTTATGTATAAATATCTAGTTAGATAAATATCTAGATATTTCACTTTTTAGATATTTTAGAACCTAAATATCTAACCCCCTTAGTCAAAGACTTAGGGGCTAAGTTTGCAAGGTGGTAGGACACCCTCCCCTTGCCATGGCCGGCCAAGACACCCCTCCTAGCAGCCACCATCCTATATTAACCCATTGTATTCATTCATGACCATTTTTTACATGAATTAAATCCTAGAAAAATCCCATTCCTTCAAACCTACACAACTTGATCATTTTTGATCCAAATCACCTCTAGTTTCTTGCATTGGACTCCCCTACACTAGAGGATACTAGTTAGGGCCAGCTATCAAGGATTTGTGGAGCTTTGGACATCACCAAGAGAAGAGGACACCCCCCTACTTGGTATTTTCTTGAGTTTTCACTCAAATAGGTAAATACCCATAAACCTAGTTAATACCCTGATTTTTCTTCATAAATGCATGCATATAGGTATACCCCAACTGTAGGTCAAGTTTGGTGAAAATTTGAGTTGGTTTGGTGTCCGTATCGGACACGTATCCTAGGCTAGGAAACCTTGTTTGATGAAATACCACAAAGGATTTATTTTTGTTAAAATGTAAAACAAAATATATTTTTGGGTAGCCCTAGACATGTAGGACACAACCCTAGTTGTCTGAGCACACTTCGAGTTATGTCCGTGTCCAAAACAGGACACGAACACACTGTTTAAACCACACTGTACACACGGTTAACCCCACTGTTTGACACTTCGTGTCGTGTCCACACGTGTCGTGGACACGATACAGGAACTTGGACATATGCCCTGACACCCCACCTATCCTAGGATACGACCACGACACCATAGGATGCACACACGTGGCCCTAGACTGGCCGATACGTGCGCACGAGACTGTGCACGCTGTCTTGCTACTCGACACTGATTGCGGACACGACACAACACGTGGACACGTGCCACTTGGCACGAAGGTAGGGGCACCCTCTGACAACCTACCCATGAAGTTTCATGCGACCACGTGTCGTATCGGACATGAAATTGCCTCTGCACTGGTCACTCACTGACAGCACACACGTGGAAATTGGGCTCTGATACAGGCTTCCCATTTGGACACGACGACACGTGGACACCGTACAGACACACTGACACCTAGCCTGACCCTAGGCGAACCTAGGGACACGACCACGAGACACGAGGATGTGTGTGTCGTGTCCTAGAGCTAGTTGCACATGTGCACGACACTGTATTTGTGTGTGTGTGCACTGTGTTACCCGATTGTGTTTTTAGGCACTTGGAAACGCCGTGTCGTGTCGTGGTGGACACCTAGGGACACCCACGACACGTATACATGTGGGGCATCACTTACCAACCACTGGTATCGAGCCTTAGCTCGGTTTTGTATGTGAAATTAGGTTTACCTACTTGTCGAGTGCACAGTGCACATTTTCCTGATATTGGGATATTTTCCAGTTTTTAAAAAGGAATTTCAAACCTAATTTTGATATGATTTATACATGTATTAGTATGTTTTTAGTATATATATATATGTAGTGTATATGTATGTGTGAGTGTAGGTGAGATTTGAGGGTATATGGTTGTGTATAATTGTAGTGGTATATATATATACATATATATGTATATATGTACTGTATGTGTGTGTATTATGTGTTTAGGGACCAATTCCTGTTCTCAGGAATCTGAGAACAGCCCCCCCTTCTTCTTCTTGTGTCCAGTTCCCCTCACTCCCTCTCACTCTATTACACTCTCTCTTTCACTCTCTCCCTTTCACTCTCTTTTTCCCTCTCCCTATGTATATTATATATAGGTTATGTATATAGTTATTGGTATATATAGATAGGCTATATGTATAGTTAGGCTATATATATATATTTAGCCTATATATTGATAATATATATAGATATGTTAAGTTGCATGAATATATATGTATCATATATAGTTGGGTATATATATGGTATTATATATAGATGTATATGCCAGTGCCCTAGATATGTTAGCCTATGGCCTATGGCTAGTAAGTCTTGATTTGACCAATAAGCCTAGTAGACCTAGGTTGACTAGAGTGTTTGACCATATGTTGACCATTGGTCAAGATTAACCTAATTACCTTGTTGATTAGTCTATGATTTGTCACGCCCCGAGTCGACAAACCGTTCGTCCCCGGTGTTACTTTGCCGATTCGATCGTCCTCGCTAAGGCGTGATGCCGTACGAGCCTGGAGTTGCGCTCGTGCAAGGCAAGATGACAAGTTCTCAAATGGTTATCTTTTTGATTTTGATATAAATACGCCAAGTCGAAACTTCACAAATCACATCAGAATATAAGACGCAGTATAGGAAGATAGAAATACTTTTCATTCATAGCTTGCAACGAAGTGCAAGTCGTAATTTACATTGGATGCCGTTGCGGCTACATTGATTGAAAACAGAAAGAAGATACATTCGACAAGTTGCCTGAACTAACGCTTGCCGTCCCATACATTCGCCCCTTTATACATAAGCCGTCGACTTGAATTGGCTTCAAAATACTTCAGCATAGGAAGAGCTTCAAAACGCCTCTCCGTACTTCAGCTCCAGTTTAGTTGAGCGCGCCCGTCGCACCTGGGGAAATTGGGGGAATGGGATTAGCACACTTGCTAAGTGGACGAGACGAACCCACTCGTCTAAACCGACTCTGGTTGTTAGGGTAGGCATGCTTTAGAGTTGTCTTTCTATTAGAACTAAATGAATTCAGTTCATATTCGATAGCCATCTTTGCGTAATAAAGCATACAGTGAACCATAGCAGTTTATCATATTTCTTACCACGGCCGTGCTCGTCCCTGCATGAAAACAGAGATAATATATTTACACCTGCATAAGACAATAGGTGAGCATGCTACTATCTTATATGCGGTCATTGATGTTACACATCACGTGGGACTTTATATGGCATTACGACGTGCCTGTCAGCGTGGGTTGCAAGCCCTGCTGCAGGTTCCGTAATGCCTCGCGCCGAAGCACGACTTTAATTTTTCCTCCTAGGTCGATTCGGTTCCGATGCCCCGGATACCGCATCGAGGAAAGATCAACTTGTGCACAAGCCGTCCATGACCATGCCAATGCGTGAACAGTTTAATATGTGCAAGCAGTTTTGTATAGCGCGGACAGTATTGAACGACATTATCATT
This sequence comes from Iris pallida, assembly GCA_029216955.1. Classification (NCBI taxonomy): domain Eukaryota; kingdom Viridiplantae; phylum Streptophyta; class Magnoliopsida; order Asparagales; family Iridaceae; genus Iris; species Iris pallida. Next base: position 30,511 of record JANAVB010000644.1, on the reverse strand, counting down.
TTCCCCCAACTCATGCATCAATTCATTTTCCCCGAAACCGTACTCTCGATTTAGCGTCCCGCAGGCACCAAATTATCCGAGGTATCAAATCCCATAATCAACGTTTCATAATATTTTGCAGCACTTGAAATAGTCTATCTTTTTCCGTAAACCTTAAACTTTCTGGTTTATGTGAAAAACTTGTATTTGTAAATCGATACGTTTTTCCCGAGTTCTTGACTTAGTGGATTGGCATGCAATTAACTTGGCATCGTTCGTTTTGAATGAATTCAAAGCAAGGAATATGTTTGCGGGACAGAATAGAAAAGAAGGCCGAATCACCCACCGATCACTTTGCTTTGTGCAGGTCGTCGAAGCACTACACAACGTTAATCCTTAGTTACGCGAGCTCCTGCAATGCATCAACACTTTGTTAGATTTCCTTCTTTTCCCCTTGCATCGAAATTTGTAATTGTATCCTTGAAAACGACGCGAAAGCACTTCAATCAAGCCCAGCGGCAAAGCTCCAAGAAAACCATACAGCGGTCCGGTCCCGTCGAAGGGACTCTTATAGAGAGCTCGTACGCCGAGACGCAGCCCGCTGCATCTAGGACTTGTTCCAACAGAAGTCGTTCCATTAGTTGGATCGATTCTCGTATCTCCCGTCCAAATCGAATTGAATCGATGCCGCAAGGCGTTAACGTTTACCAACCTTAGCGATCGAGTCAGATGGCCATCTAAGTTCCCGGCCGATCTGACTCGGCGCTAGCATATTATGAAGTTCCGTCGCCTATCGAAAGCGGGGCGCTACATAATATACCACTAAGAAAAAGTTTCGTCCCAAAACTTAAGAACAAGGGTCTGACCTTAATTTAGACGAACAACGCGGGGTACTTCTCCTTCATCTCCGCCTCCATCTCCCATGTCGACTCCTCGACTGAATGGTTCCGCCAAAGCACGCGGACCAAGGACATCGACCGATTTCGCAGCACCTTTTCCTTGCGGTCCAAAATTTGAATAGGCTCCTCCGAGTAAGACAAGTCAGTACGTAGCTCCAACTGATCGAAGCTAACCACATGACTTGGATCGTGTACATATTTTCGAAGTTGTGAAACGTGGAAAACATCGTACACATCGGCTAAGGCAGGAGGTAGTGCGATCCGATAAGCAACCGTCGCAACTCGCTCAATGATCTCGAAGGGGCCTACAAATCTCGGGCTCAATTTGCCTTTAACGCCGAACCGCATCACTCCGCGCATGGGCGTTACTTTCAGAAACACATGGTCCCCGGCCAAGAACTCTAGTGGTCGTCGACGAAGATCTGCGTAGCTCTTTTGTCGACTTTGCGCGATGCGGAGTCTATCTCGGATCAAGCGGACCTTTTCGACGGCCTGCTCCACCAGTTCCGGTCCCAGTACTTGTCGCTCTCCAACTTCATCCCAGTATATCGGCGAACGGCACTTCCTTCCGTAGAGCGCTTCGTATGGAGCCATCTGAATACTCGACTGATAACTGTTGTTATACGCAAACTCCGCAAGCGGCAAATGCGTATCCCAACTAGTCTTTAGGTCGATCGCACACAGACGCAGCATGTCTTCTAGGATCTGGTTGACTCTCTCCGTCTGGCCGTCTGTTTGGGGATGGTACGCCGAACTAAAGTTCAGTTTGGTCCCCATCGCCGCTTGGAGGCTTGTCCAAAAATGCGATAGGAATCGCCCGTCTCTGTCCGAAATTATTGAGGCCGGCACCCCGTACAGTCGAACAATCTCATCGACGTAGATTTGCGCTAACCGATCGACGCTCCATCCTACTTTAATTGCGATGAAGTGAGCCGACTTGGTCAATCTGTCAACAATGACCCAAATCGCGTCATTCCCCCGCGGCGTCTTCGGAAATCCCACAATGAAATCCATCGAGATATTGTCCCACTTCCACTCGGGAATGGGGATGTTCTGCAGCTCGCCGCCTAGCATTTGGTGTTCCGCCTTCACTTGCTGACACGCCATGCATTGCGATACGAACGTAGCCACGTCCTTCTTCATGCCGTGCCACCAAAAGTTTGTGCGCAAGTCTTTGTACATCTTGGTGCTCCCAGGATGTAACGAGTACTTCGCATAATGCGCCTCCATCAGAATTTCTTTTCTGAGTTCGGCAGTTTCAGGGATGCAGAGCCTTCCCTTCAATCGCATCGTCCCGTCTCCGTCTTCCGCAAAGTCAGTCGCCCTTCCCGTTGAAATCAGCTCGCGCATCTTCTTCAGGAATGAGTCATCCTCCTGTGCGGTCTTTATCTTGCTAAGCAAGCTCGATCCTAACTTCAGTTGAGCTAGGTGCAGGTGTCGATACTCAATTCCGAGTTCGATACCCATCGCTTCAAGGTCTCGCCGTATTTCCTTGTTTATGGCCAGTGTTCCCATAAACATTCTGCTGAGTGCGTCGGCCACCACGTTTCCCTTGCCCGGCGTGTACTCGATCGTTAGTTCGTAATCCTTTATGAGTTCGAGCCATCGTCGCTGTCGTAGGTTGAGTTCCCGTTGCGTGAACAAGTACTTCAGGCTTTTATAATCTGTGTAGATTCTGCATACTACACCATAGAGATAGTGCCGCCATAACTTCAATGCAAAGACGATCGCCGCCAATTCTAAGTCGTGCGTCGGGTAATTTTTCTCGTGCTGCTTCAACTGCCGTGAAGCGTAGGAGATGACTTTGTCTCTCTGCATGAGTACGCACCCGAGGCCAGTTCCCGACGCGTCGCTGAATATCTGAAAGCCTTCGGGACCGTCTGGAAGTGCAAGAATTGGAGCTGAGACGAGTCGTTGCTTCAACTCTTGAAAGCTGGATTCACAGTCGTCGCTCCATTCGAATACTACTCCCTTCTGGGTGAGGCGAGTCAGAGGCGACGCTAGTTTTGAGAAACTTCGCACGAATCTACGATAGTAGCCCGCTAAGCCTAGGAAGCTCCGAATGTCGCTAGCCGAGGCAGGTCGTTTCCAATCCACCACCGCATCAATCTTCTTTGGGTCCACCGCGACACCTTCGGCAGAGATTACGTGCCCGAGAAATGTCACGCTACTCATCCAGAACTCGCACTTACTTTGCTTGGCGTATAGTTTATTTTCACGCAGAATCTGCAGTACCGTCTTCAAATATTCCGCGTGCTCTTCCCGATTCTTTGAGTAGACAAGGATATCGTCGATGAATACGACTACAAATTTATCTATTTGAGGTCGGAAGACTCGGTTCATCAGATCCATGAAAGCGGCCGGGGCATTCGTCAAACCGAACGGCATGACGAGGAATTCGTAGTGACCATATCGAGTGCGGAAGGCAGACTTCGATACGTCGTCGGACTTGATCTTCAATTGATGATAGCCTGAACGAAGATCGATTTTTAAAAACACAGACGCGCCTTGCAGTTGGTCAAACAAGTCATCGATTCGCGGCAGAGGATACTTGTTCCGCACGGTCGCCTTGTTGAGTTCACGATAGTCGATGCATAGCCGCAACGACCCATCTTTCTTCTTCATGAACAGTACGGGAGATCCCCACGGAGAGATGCTAGGGCGAATAAATCCGCGGTCTAGCAACTCTTGTAATTGCACCTTCAGCTTCTTCAGTTCTGCTGGAGCCATTCGGTAAGGTGCCTTGGATATCGGCCGTGTATCCGGAAAGGTGTCGATGCTGAATTCCATTTCTCGATCCGGCGGCATCCCAGGCATCTCGTCTGGAAAAACGTCGGGAAATTCTGCCACAACATCAGTCTGCATTGTGTTTGTATTATCCGTCCGCGTGTCTCGAACAGATGCCAAGTATCCTGCGCAGCCGGAACGCAGCATACGCCTTGCCGAGATTGCCGATACCATCATCGCCGTATTCGAGGCCGTACCGCACGAATATGAGAACTCTGTCTCGCCAGGAAGACAAAACACCACTCTCTTCTTCGCGCACTCGATCGTTGCACGACAAGCGCCCAACCAATCCATGCCCAGGATTATGTCGTAATCTTTTATGTCTGGTACGACGGCATCCAAGGATAGATATCTTCCTCCGACGCAAATATGGCCATCCCTACAAATAAAGTTTGCAGGCATATCGACTCCCGACGGAGTGCTAACGCTAATATTTATATCTAGTGATTGCATGGTTATTTTATTTTCTTTCGCAAAATCAGAAGATATAAAGCTATGCGTCGCACCCGAATCGAATAATACTCGAGCAGGTATACTTTTGTAGAGTAATATACCTGTTACAACAGTATCGGACGCAAACGCCTCGTCCCGAGTTAATGCATAAACTCGGCCTTGAGCTCCGTGGCGTTGGTTCTGCTGGTTGACGGGCACCGCATTTGCGCCTTGCAGCATCGGCGCTTTATGTGGATTCGGGACGTTCCTCGGTGGGTTCTGTTGGATCGGAACAGTTCTCGTACATTGCGACTTCGAATGGCCCTTCGCGCCACACCCGAAACATATTCTGTGGCAACAATCACCCTGGCGATGCCCATCCCTTCCACAGATATTGCAGTATAATCCCGAAAACGGACGCCGATTCTCAAACGTGTTTGGACGCTTAGATATTCCCGATCCCCCGGCGTCGTTAGGACGCTTGTTGAAGTTGTTACGAATGCCTCTACTCGACATACGGCCAAAGACGCGCTCACTATTAAGAGCGGCATTATAGGATTCGCGGTATGTTCGGCACCTCTGATTCATGACGTCCCTTCGCAGTTCGTCATTCAGGCCTTGTTGGAAGCGTTCACACCATGCGTCCTTGTTGGGCAGAAAGGCGCCGGCAAACTTCGCCAGCTTTGAGAAGCTCGAATCATAATCGTCGACAGACATATTTCCCTGTCGTAGCATCATGAACTCGTCTTCTTTTTGTTGACGGACGATGCGAGGAACGTACTGTTCGAGGAAGGCTCCCTTGAACATTTTCCAGGAAATCGTGGCGTCTGTATCTGCTTCATAGATTTCCTGCTTTTTAGCGGCCCACCAGTCATACTCCCTCAGTTGTAACTGTAACGCCGCACAAGTTACCCGCTGGGACCCTTCGATGCTAAGCAGATTAAATAGGTCCTCCATCTTCGCGAGCCATCCCACGATCACATCAGGCTCCGCTCGGCCGTTGAACTTCGGTGGATTCATCTTGCGGAACTCCTTTGCCTTGAACAAGGAAGAAGAATCTATCATTTGCGGTTGAGTCTCTTCTTCCTCGTTTTCTTCTTGGTTGCCTTGGTTTCCCTCGGGCCCTTCGTCCGTCGTCTTCGTGTTGCCCGCCATTCTGCTGACTATTTGAGTCAGGGCATTCATCTGTTTTTGTTGCGCTTCGAATTGGGCTTTGAATTGTGTCTGAAGCTGCTGCTGCTGCAGCTCCATCAACTGTAGCATCTTTTGCATAGTCGTCTCGCTAGGCTCGGTGCTTTTTGTGCTCGATGTACTATCTACAGTTTGGGTTGGGGCGGGATTGTTCCTTTTCTTAGTCATTCCTACAAAACAGAGTAAACCCGTTAGTATTTTTCAAAAATATCTACGAGCTTACCTGTATGGAACTTTTATTTCACGCAACATGCCGACAAGCATTCAATCGAGCCATCGCAACAGACATTCCAATAACGAAACATCTTTCGAAAATCCGAGGAAACATAACTGTGCTCTGATACCAATTTGTCACGCCCCGAGTCGACAAACCGTTTGTCCCCGGTGTTACTTTGCCGATTCGATCGTCCTCGCTAAGGCGTGATGCCGCACGAGCCTGGAGTTGCGCTCGTGCAAGGCAAGATGACAAGTTCTCAAATGGTTATCTTTTTGATTTTGATATAAATACGTCAAGTCGAAACTTCACAAATCACATCAGAATATAAGACGCAGTATAGGAAGATAGAAATGCTTTTCATTCATAGCTTGCAACAAAGTGCAAGTCGTAATTTACATTGGATGCCGTTACGGCTACATTGATTGAAAACAGAAAGAAGATACATTCGACAAGTTGCCTGAACTAACGCTTGCCGTCCCATACATTCGCCCCTTTATACATAAGCCGTCGACTTGAATTGGCTTCAAAATACTTCAGCATAGGAAGAGCTTCAAAACGCCTCTCCGTACTTCAGCTCCAGTTTAGTTGAGCGCGCCCGTCGCACCTGGGGAAATTGGGGGAATGGGATTAGCACACTTGCTAAGTGGACGAGACGAACCCACTCGTCTAAACCGACTCTGGTTGTTAGAGTAGGCATGCTTTAGAGTTGTCTTTCTATTAGAACTAAATGAATTCAGTTCATATTCGATAGCCATCTTTGCGTAATAAAGCATACAGTGAACCATAGCAGTTTATCATATTTCTTACCACGGCCGTGCTCGTCCCTGCATGAAAACAGAGATAATATATTTACACCTGCATAAGACAATAGGTGAGCATGCTACTATCTTATATGCGGTCATTGATGTTACACATCACGTGGGACTTTATATGGCATTACGACGTGCCTGTCAGCGTGGGTTGCAAGCCCTGCTGCAGGTCCCGTAATGCCTCGTGCCGAAGCACGACTTTAATTTTTCCTCCTAGGTCGATTCGGTTCCGATGCCCCGGATACCGCATCGAGGAAAGATCAACTTGTGCACAAGCCGTCCATGACCATGCCAATGCGTGAACAGTTTAATATGTGCAAGCAGTTTTGTATAGCGCGGATAGTATTGAACGACATTATCATTTTCCCCCAACTCATGCATCAATTCATTTTCCCCGAAACCGTACTCTCGATTTAGCGTCCCGCAGGCACCAAATTGTCCGAGGCATCAAATCCCATAATCAACGTTTCATAATATTTTGCAGCACTTGAAATAATCTATCTTTTTCCGTAAACCTTAAACTTTCTGGTTTATGTGAAAAACTTGTATTTGTAAATCGATACGTTTTTCTCGAGTTCTTGACTTAGTGGATTGGCATGCAATTAACTTGGCATCGTTCGTTTTGAATGAATTCGAAGCAAGGAATATGTTTGCGGGACAGAATAGAAAAGAAGGCCGAATCACCCACCGATCACTTTGCTTTGTACAGGTCGTCGAAGCACTACGCAACGTCAATCCTTAGTTACGCGAGCTCCTGCAATGCATCAACACTTTGTTAGATTTCCTTCTTTTACCCTTGCATCGAAGTTTGTAATTGCATCCTTGAAAACGACGCGAAAGCACTTCAATCAAGCCCAGCGGCAAAGCTCCAAGAAAACCATACAGCGGTCCGGTCCCGTCGAAGGGACTCTTATAGAGAGCTCGCACGCCGAGACGCAGCCCGCTGCATCTAGGACTTGTTCCAACAGAAGTCGTTCCATTAGTTGGATCGATTCTCGTATCTTCCGTCCAAATCGAATTGAATCGATGCCGCAAGGCGTTAACGTTTACCAAGCTTAGCGATCGAGTCAGATGGCCATCTAAGTTCCCGGCCGATCTGACTCGACGCTAGCATATTATGAAGTTCCGTCGCCTATCGAAAGTGGGGCGCTACATGATTGACCAAAACCCTAGTTAGACTAAGGCTTGACCCTATATGGACCCAAGTAACTAGAGTTGACTAGTTTGACCATATTAACTAGTATTTAACAACTAGACCTAGGTTGACCAAAATGTTGACCATTGTTGACCAAAGTCAACTATAGGTCAGACCTTGACCTAATTAACCTAGAAAGGACTTAGAAGGACTTAATGACTAAGGTTTGACTAAACCCTAGATTATTAACTAATTGGTTAGGTTTGACCTATATGTGAGTGCCCTAAGTATATAAGGGTATTTGTGTGACTTGGGTTATATGAATAGTTACCTGTCAATTAAGATATGTATGGGGTTAAGTGAGATACTTAGAGTTGAGTCATGACTTGAGATGGAATATGGGATTAGCTTGAATGTAGGATTAAGGTTGGTATTATATATATATGTATTTATATGTGGTATACTTGTATAGGTATTAGTTATACCTTAACCTTGTGGTGTAGTACCTTAGTTGGTCTAAGTTTGACCTAGACTTGACCCAGATTGATCATGTTGACTAGTATTTGACTAGTTTGATTAGAATATTGACCAAGAGTTGACTTTAACCTAGATTTGACTAACCTTGACTTGTTTGACCTTGTTTGACTTTATTTGACTCAGTTTGATCCCCTGTGACCTAGTATGACTTCCTGTGACCCAGTTTGACTATTGAGTTGACCAAGAGTTGACTTTTGACCAGATTGACCTAGAATCATGTAGTATGCATTGTATACTTTATTTTTACCATTGTGGATACATTGTGACTTGTATTGCTCTGATTAGGAGCCATACACCTCTCCTCAGACAGTATATCCTCTTCAGACATTCAGTTATCAGGCGAGTACATTCTCTGACCATTTCATACTTGTTCAGGCTTTACTTCTCGCTCTAGATTACTTTACTTGATGCTGTCACGTTGGTAACACGGATTGGTACTATATGGATCTTTACATGAGATGTTATCTCCCTCGGGAGCATCGGGTACTTCATGTTACGTGTGTTTCACTTTCATCATGTACTCCTGTGCTTCCATCATGCATGTATACTCATGTGATCATGTACTCTCATGTTTACTGAGCCCTCATGTATACTATCATGTGCACCCTTTCACGGGCCCCATGTGATATCATGTATAATAACGTAACTTGCCTCAATCCTTGTGTATTGATTGGGGTAACGGGGGAGTAGAAGTGGACATGTGAATAATTCCAAAGTAGTGTAATCATGTGCAAACTCAGTAGTGTAATCATGTATAAATTCTAGCCATTCACATGCCTATCTTGTACTCTACATCACTAGTCACTTATAGTTCTCTATATACAGTAGATATTTTATTACAGCTATCTCTTTTACAGCGTATATTTTCTTTCAGTATTTTCTGTATCTTACTCTATTGCCTGTATCGTATTTCCTAACCTGTTATGAACTGTGTGAGATATATTGTGCTCGTTCCTGTCCTGACTGGACCTGTTGAAAATATTACAGAGGATGAGGATGAGGCCCTGGTGACTACCTATTATGGAGCAGGACTAGATGACACTTATGTTGTGGACCCTCAGCAGGATCCACCTGCAGCTGAGGATGTTGCCCCAGTAGTCTAGGCTAGTTTAGCTAGACAGTCTTTCGGTATTATCATTTTGTCTCACATCTGAGTTGTATTTGAGATGTTGAGATATATAGACTCTTAGACTTATTGTATTATGAGTTGACATTCTGGTGTTATGTTATCCTAGACACTTAGACTTATTCATCTATGATACTGTTCTCTTGAGTTACTATCTATCTATCTGTCTTTCGTTCTACTACCCTAGATGTGATTGAGATGTATATTGTTATGTCACCTCCATTCGGAGAGTATAAACTGTACAGGTACTTTGGTATTGTTAGATGATTGACGTAGGACAGCGTTCTACCACCGACACTGCGACGTAGGCTGGACGTACCCACTTCTCGTACCCTTACTCTAGGGTGCGGGTCATGACACGTTTTTAGTGGTGGCCCATGCAGGTCGAGTTTATGTAGTGATATTCGAACTAGAGTATCACTACAGCCTGTGATAGGATTTGAGGAATAGGCTTAGTGAGAGAGGATACGCAATCACTGTTAGGATACTTTGAGATCTTCCTGGGATGACCCTTGAGAATCTCATTTGAAATTTCGATTTAAACTCCTTTTCCCTTGATTGAATTTGATTTTGGAGGATTCACTGTAGAACTTTGAATCCTGGTGTTAGTAGATGATTTTGAAATTTTTGTAGTTGTTGATTTTAATTTCTTTGTGTTAGATTAATATATTTTATTTTAAGGTACTCAATCACATTTACGAGAAAACTCTCATCTGTTTCTTGCCATCTAATTCTCTTGCTAATTACTTTCCCTTTAAATGAACTGTCCCCTCTATTTTCTGCATCTTGCTTAAACTCTTTCTACCAAACTATGTGACTGTATCCCAAACCTGACTTATTCGACATTTCCTCAAATCAAGACTTATTGAGACCTTCTAACCTTGACCCTTGATTGATCGAACCCTAACTATATTCATCTAGTAGCCTATCTATCTCTAGGGCTGTGTTCCTAAATTATTTACTGGATTCCTAATTAATTTTATTCTATGGGTTAATTTGATCTTCTTTAATTTTTGCATCAATTATCACGTCTTGAACTCCCACTTTCTATTCTAGATCATTGGACGTCCTTTACCGTGACTTAGATATTCAGAGTATAATAATAGCTGTTACCTTCCAACAAACTTCACATGTAAGACCTAGACTAGCCTACCTTCATGTAGGTATTCTATGTCCTACTAAAACCCGTATCCTTGCACTCTATTTTCTTGATATGATTTTCTGGTCAAATGACTAAACTATAACCTCTACCATGATACTAAATTAATTCTTATTTCAATTAGAGATCCACCTTCGCTCAATTCTTTTGACTTGGCATGTGATGGTGTTCTGCTGGAACCCTTAAATGTTTAACCTTGAATGCTTGACCCGATTGGTTAAGGATCTTGGACTATGTATCTTCTTTCATCATTTCCACCCTTACTTATATCTTATGCTATAAATTTATCCTTAGTTTTACAAGCTTATCCTTTTCGAGCTTGATCATGATATATTTTATTGGGTGCGCACCCACTAACATATTGTCTAATCAGAACCGGCGTATGATGGTCTGATCAACCTATTGCATTTTTGGTTCGCTTTTCATATATTAATCTACGTGGATGGAGACACAGTTAAACTTGCCCTAAAATCTTATCCGCAACAGCCTTGATGATTCTCCTTGGAATTATTTTATCGCCTATGAACCTCGTATTCGTATCCAGTTGAATTAAATTTAATCATGACCTGGATCTTCATCATTGGATGCTCGTGCTCATAATTGATTTCATTAATTTCCCATCTTGCCCAAATCTCGATTTATCCTGAACTTGATCAACTTAGATTGTGTCAAGACTAAAATCTAATTGTGATTGCTTGTGCCTAAATTTTCAATTTTCTTTTACCACTTTATGGAATAGTAACTTTTAATGATTTCTCACTTGCTTGTTAATAACAAATTTTCATATAGGATGGTAGACGGCCCTATAGCCTTGATGATTGTTGTTCCCTTACCTTCCCAATTAGGACACCCTAGATTGCTTGTACGTTTTGATACCATAGGACAGTCTTGATCTAGAATGACTAGTACACCTAGATGAGACCACAGACTATTCTATTTAACCTGTTCCCCTAGTATTACTATTTGCATCACAAATTTCTGGTTCAATTTAGGCCATAGACCTTTCCCACTCTAAATTATGATCACCGTAGACACGTTACCGTGACTTTTAAATTAAGAGCACAAGACTAGTTGTTTTCTCAAAACTAATTTCACATACGTAACCTAGACATGACATACTACACCCATGACCTTAGTGTCCCACTCAGGCATACCATCGTGTGCTTCATTTGCTTAGTACGATTTTCCTGACCCGAGGCTCCATCCTGATTTATCCCATGGAGTTACTTTTGATTTCGATTTGGATTAAGGACACCTTATGACCTAAAACTGCCAGCCAATTTTTGGACATGACCCAGTATAGGTCTACTACCCATATTTTGCTTGTTGACCTTGTATGTTGCTAGGTAGTAGCTTCGTCCCTAATTGTTGGAGGTTTGACCTAGGAGGAGTACGACCACCTAAATTTCGAGGACGAAATTATTTTAAGGTGGGTAGACTTGTAACACCCAGTTTTTTGAAATTGGGGTATTTTTGAAAATTTATTATTTTTATTATTTATTAGTGGTATTTTAGTCATAATATGATTTTTGGGTGATTTTAGTTAAGTTAAACCATTTTCTAAGTCATGACTTATGACTTTGTGATTTACTAGTATAACCCTAGTGTAAACCCTAGAGATTTCATAACCTAGAGACTAACCATGATCATGTGAGCCTAGCCATAGGCTTAGAACACCAAATTAGTGATTTTTAGCCTAAAGGGTATTTTGGTAATTTTCTAGGATTTATTTAGAATTATTTGTATTTATGTGTTTTTATTATTGTCTAATTATTGATTAGTGTCATGTTAGCCCCTAACCTAGTTTAGCACTAATCTAGAGGTTAGCCACTAGCCTAGAAGACTAAGTAGAGGATGTTAGCTTTATGTATAAATATCTAGTTAGATAAATATCTAGATATTTCACTTTTTAGATATTTTAGAACCTAAATATCTAACCCCCTTAGTCAAAGACTTAGGGGCTAAGTTTGCAAGGTGGTAGGACACCCTCCCCTTGCCATGGCCGGCCAAGACACCCCCCCTAGCAGCCACCATCCTATATTAACCCATTGTATTCATTCATGACCATTTTTTACATGAATTAAATCCTAGAAAAATCCCATTCCTTCAAACCTACACAACTTGATCATTTTTGATCCAAATCACCTCTAGTTTCTTGCATTGGACTCCCCTACACTAGAGGATACTAGTTAGGTCCTGCTATCAAGGATTTGTGGAGCTTTGGGCATCACCAAGAGAAGAGGACACCCCCCCTACTTGGTGTTTTCTTGAGTTTTCACTCAAATAGGTAAATACCCATAAACCTAGTTAATACCCTGATTTTTCTTCATAAATGCATGCATATAGGTATACCCCAACTGTAGGTCAAGTTTGGTGAAAATTTGAGTTGGTTTGGTGTCCGTATCGGACACGTATCCTAGGCTAGGAAACCTTGTTTGATGAAATGCCACAAAGGATTTGTTTTTGTTAAAATATAAAACAAAATATATTTTTGGGTAGCCCTAAACATGTAGGACACAACTCTAGTTGTCTGAGCACACTTCGAGTTGTGTCCGTGTCCAAAACAGGACACGAACACACTGTTTAAACCACACTGTACACACGGTTAACCCCACTGTTTGACACTTCGTGTCGTGTCCACACGTGTCGTGGACACGATACAGGAACTTAGACACATGCCCTGACACCCCACCTATCCTGACACGACCACGACACCATAGGATGCACACACGTGGCCCTAGACTGGCCGACACGCGCGCACGAGACTATGCACGCTGTCCTGCTACTCGATACTGATTGCAGACACGACACAACACGTGGACACGTGCCACTTGGCACGAAGGTAGGGGCACCCTCTGACAACCTACCCACGAATTTTCATACGACCACGTGTCGTATCGGACACGAAATTGCCTCTGCACTGGTCACTCTCTGACAGCACACACGTAGAAATTGGGCTCTGATACGGGCTTCCCATTTGGACACGGCGACACGTGGACACCGTACAGACACACTGACACCTAGCCTGACCCTAGGCAAACCTAGGGACACGACCACGAGACACGAGGACGTGTGTGTTGTGTCCTAGAGCTAGTTGCACATGTGCACGATACTGTATTTGTGTGTGTGTGTACTGTGTTACCCGATTGTGTTTTTAGACACTTGGACACGCCGTGTCGTGTCGTGGTGGACACCTAAGGACACCCACGACACGTATACATGTGGGGCATCACTTACCAACCACTGGTATCGAGCCTTAGCTCGGTTTTGTATGTGAAATTAGGTTTACCTACTTGTCGAGTGCACAGTGCACATTTTCCTGATATTGGGATATTTCCCAGTTTTTAAAAACGAATTTCAAACCTAATTTTGATATGATTTATACATGTATTAGTATGTTTTTAGTATATATATATATATATGTAGTGTATATGTATGTGTGAGTGTAGGTGAGATTTGAGGGTATATGGTTGTGTATAATTGTAGTGGTGTATATATATACATATATATGTATATATGTACTGTGTGTGTGTGTATTATGTGTTTAGGGACTAATTCTTGTTCTCAGGAATCTGAGAACAGCCCCCCTTCTTCTTCCTGTGTCCAGTTCCCCTCACTCCCTCTCACTCTATTACACTCTCTCTTTCACTCTCTCCCTTTCACTCTCTTTTTTCCTCTCCCTATTTATATTATATATAGGTTATGTATATAGTTATTGGTATATATAGATAGGCTATATGTATAGTTAGGCTATATATATATATATTTAGCCTATATATTGATAATATATATAGATATGTTAAGTTGCATGAATATATATGTATCATATATAGTTGGGTATATATATGGTATTATATATAGATGTATATGCCAGTGCCTTAGATATGTTAGCCTATGGCCTATGGCTAGTAAGTCTTGATTTGACCAATAAGCCTAGTAGACCTAGGTTGACTAGAGTGTTTGACCATATGTTGACCATTGGTCAAGATTAACCTAATTACCTTGTTGATTAGTCTATGATTGACCAAAACCCTAGTTAGACTAAGGCTTGACCCTATATGGACCCAAGTAACTAGAGTTGACTAGTTTGACCATATTAACTAGTATTTAACTACTAGACCTAGGTTGACCAAAATGTTGACCATAGTTGACCAAAGTCAACTATAGGTCAGACCTTGACCTAATTAACCTAGAAAGGACTTAGAAGGACTTAATGACTAAGGTTTGACTAAACCCTAGATTATTAACTAATTGGTTAGGTTTGACCTATATGTGAGTGCCCTAAGTATATAAGGGTATTTGTGTGACTTGGGTTATATGAATAGTTACCTGTCAATTAAGATATGTAATGGGGTTAAGTGAGATACTTAGAGTTGAGTCATGACTTGAGATGGAATATGAGATTAGCTTGAATGTAGGATTAAGGTTGGTATTATATATATATGTATTTATATGTGGTATACTTGTATAGGTATTGGTTATACCTTAACCTTGTGGTGTAGTACCTTAGTTGGTCTAAGTTTGACCTAGACTTGATCCAGATTGATCATGTTGACTAGTATTTGACTAGTTTGATTAGAATGTTGACCAAGAGTTGACTTTAATCTAGATTTGACTAACCTTGACTTGTTTGACCTTGTTTGACTTTATTTGACTCAGTTTGATCCCCTGTGACCTAGTATGACTTCCTGTGACCCAGTTTGACTATTGAGTTGACCAAGAGTTGACTTTTGACCAGATTGACCTAGAATCATGTAGTATGCATTGTATACTTTATTTTTACCATTGTGGATACATTGTGACTTGTATTGCTCTGATTAGGAGCCATACACCTCTCCTCATACAGTATATCCTCTTCAGACATTCAGTTATCAGGCGAGTACATTCTCTGACCATTTCATACTTGTTCAGGCTTTACTTCTCGCTCTAGATTACTTTACTTAATGCTGTCACGTTGGTAACACGGATTGGTACTATATGGATCTTTACATGAGATGTTATCCCCCTCGGGAGCATCGGGTACTTCATGTTACGTGTGTTTCACTTTCATCATGTACTTCTGTGCTTCCATCATGCATGTATACTCATGTGATCATGTACTCTCATGTTTACTGAGCCCTCATATATACTATCATGTGCACCCTTTCACGGGCCCCATGTGATATCATGTATAATAACGTAACTTGTCTCGATCCTTGTGTATTGATTGGGGTAACGGGGGAGTAGAAGTGGACATGTGAATAATTCCAAAGTAGTGTAATCATGTGCAAACTCAGTAGTGTAATCGTGTATAAATTCTAGCCATTCACATGCCTATCTTGTACTCTACATCACTAGTCACTCATAGTTCTCTATATACAGTAGATATTTTATTACAACTATCTCTTTTACAACGTATATTTTCTTTCAGCATTTCCTGTATCTTACTCTATTGCTTGTATCGTATTTCCTAACCTGTTATAAACTGTGTGAGATGTATTGTGCTCGTTCCTGTCCTGACTGGACCTGTTGAAAATATTACAGAGGATGAGGATGAGGCCCTGGTGACTACCTATTATGGAGCAGGACTAGATGACACTTATGTTGTGGACCCTCAGCAGGATCCACCTGCAGCTGAGGATGTTGCCCCAGTAGTCTAGGTTAGTTTAGCTAGACAGTCTTTCGGTATTATCATTTTGTCTCACATCTGAGTTGTATTTGAGATGTTGAGATATATAGACTCCTAGACTTATTGTATTATGAGTTGACATTCTGGTGTTATGTTATCCTAGACACTTAGACTTATTCATCTATGATACTGTTCTCTTGAGTTACTATCTATCTATCTGTCTTTCGTTCTTATACCCTAGATGTGATTGAGATGTATATTGTTATGTCACCTCCATTCGGAGAGTATAAACTGTACAGGTACTTTGGTATTGTTAGATGATTGACCTAGGACAGCGTTCTGTCGCCGACACTGCGGCGTAGGCTGGACGTACCCACTTTTCGTACCCTTACTCTAGGGTGCGGGTCGTGACAGCATTTATTTCATTGTTCATAAGAAAATAGACAGCATCTCATATCTATGTAATAGTTACACAGAGTGGACATGATTCAAGTGTTGCATTCATGTCTTGGTGTCAATAACGTAGACAGTTCATTTGTCAGGTATCATTCACAAGGCATTACATTATTCAAGCGTTTCACTTGTTTCAACAATGTTAAGCATAAGGGGCATTATCAATTCATTCTCAAGCATCAAGTCATATTAGCAGTTCCAGTGTTATTCATTCAGCAGTTCAATATTCATGTGTTATTCATTTCAACAATTTCCAGCATAAGCATCTCTATTATTTAGCAACTAAAATATGGAACATTTAGGGACAATTTATAACAACACAATACTCCATTTTATTAAGCATAAAGGAGTAGGGGAGAAGGGACAGTTCAACTCATTTGCATAAAAGGTCTTTCCATTCCATCACACGTATTCCCACTAGAGGTAGCCCCACCAACGAGCCACATTCCCATACTTATTCCAATCCGGCTAGCTAAGAGAGATTGCATCAGTCTCAAATCTCTTAATTTCTAACACGTCACGGTCCAACATTCTGATTACATCCAACAAGCCAACCAAATACATCGTGAGGAGCGGGGCATTGCAGTACATGGGGCCTCGATTGAGTGGGACACCCTAGGCATGTGTGTAGCAGGCTAAAAAATAGTCGAAATCATACATGGGTCGTTTAGGTTGGATCGATGTTGAGTTCCGAATTCAAGTTGGAAGTTACGACAAATCTTACGGTAGATAACTTTTTGGCCTAAATTGACCCCGAAGTTGTGCAAAGCAAATAGAATGCAAGAAAATATATTTAAGTGGGACATTATATACCATATTGAAGATAAACTTGTGTAACACCCAATTTTCCAGATGAGGGTAATTTTGAAAATTTGAAATTATAATTATTAATTATTGATATCTATTTCATATTATGATTTTTGGTGATTTTTAATTAATTTTAAACTATTTAAAATCATGACTTGTGATTTTGGTGTTTTGCTAGTGAAATCGTAGAGACTGTCTACCCTAGAGCCTAGCCATGTGATTAGGGTATTTCATTTATCATTTTTTTTAGTTTAAGGGTATTTTGTCATTTTTGAAATATTTGAATTTAATATATATTATTTGGGATTTAAATGATTATTTAGAATGGTGTGATTTAAATATTATTTAATCAATTGTCTTGTGTTATGTTTAGCCCTAACCTAGATTAGTCATACCTAGTCTAGTTAGCCATGGTTAGTAATAGTTAGTATTGGGTTAGTTGAGTTAAGTCATGATTAGCTAAAATGAAATAGGTTGCATTAAGTCTAGTGTGAAGCTTAGGTTGTAGGCCCTTGATTAGACTTGATGGATTGATAGCCATTGGATTCACCCCAAAAATCCTAACCCTAACTTGGTGACCAGCCTAGGGATCCCCCCTGCTATAAAGCCTCTCTCAAAGTTTGTGCCTCCTCTTTATTCTTTTCCCCCATTTTCTAAGGAAAGGTTTGTTCTCCATTGAAAATTCTTCATAGTTTATTCAATATTAGTCCATTTTCATTGAAACTTCTTCCATTGTAATCTAATTAGTGTCCCCCTACTGTTGGTGGAGGCTATTCTCAGGTTTGATACAATTTGGAGCCATTGGCTAGCTTGAGGAGATCTTACTTTTGGAGCTTTTCTTTGTGAAGGAACACACATAGGTAACTTTCTATTCCCTCCACCAAATCTTGATTTCTTTGCATGGATAGGAAGCCCTAGGTGTCCTCTCTCTATTGGCATAGGCATTGTTAGGTTTCGTGTCCAATACATATCCGTATCGGACACGTATCAATGGATACACCTATGTGTTTGATGAAATGCCACAGTGGGCATTTCATCCTCGTTTTCTGTTTCTATTTGAATAGAAAATTTGGGTTTGATGTTGTTTATTGGTTTCCTGTTGACTGAGGTAGTTGTGGTGTCGTGTTGCGTCATATTGGACACGTGAACACGCTGGTTCACGCGCACCGCACGCGAGAGCAGTGCCCTACTGCTCGGGGGCTTTCCTCCTTGCACGCGCCACGTGGCGGGCTGCCACTTGGTATGGAGATGGAGGCACACACTGACGTGCCACCCATCGAGTTTGACACGACCTTGTGTCGTGTCGAGGGAGCACGAACACGTGCACTGGATTTACACTGCACAGTATCAGCCGAGAAATCGACACTGATACATACTGTTTTCTCTTGACACGACTCACGTGGACACGATACAGACACAGGTACACGTCCCCCTAGTCTAGGCGTACGTGTGTGCACGGCCGCGTGTCCCCACGTGGCTTGTGTCGTGCGTTTGACACGCGTGCACGCGTGCACGACACTGTTGTGTGCACAGTTTGTGTCTGTGTTCGTGTAGCTATTTGGACACTTCGTGTCCAGTTTCCTGGACACGAATGGACCCATATGACACGTATTAATGTGGAGGATACGTATGTACACCTGTTTGAACTTGATTTGTTTTTTTTTGTGATTATTGGGTTCAGAATTAAAATTCCTGATACACTGAGATTGATTGGGATTTTTCCTGATTTCAAATCTGATTTTTTTGATTCACATTGTAATATTTTCACTGTGGTGTAGGTTTGATGTTAGTGATGAGTTTTGAATTTGCAAATTGGGTTTGGGACTGCTATGTTCCTGTGAACATTCTGAAAACCTGAGTTGGTTATTAATGCCGGAGAATGGGTTGTTTAGCCAAGATACCCTTGTATATCATTCCCCTAACTTGGTATCTGTCCTATACTGAGATTTAGATGTTTAGCCCATCATGTATGCTTACTTATCATTTGGTATCAGTTGATACATCATATGTTCAGTCCCTTTGGACATGGTATCAACCTTACAACTATGAGTCCACTGGATGTTGTGTGCCTATCTAATTTCAGACCCTTGATCAATATTAGCCTACTGCAAACTTATTTGCTCAGACCTATACATGTTCAACCTTGTCCTTCATCAAATCCACATCTCCTAATTGGTTCCATCATATGCTTTCCCTCTATGTTCTGTCTTGCATCATGTGGCTATCATTGTTCAGAAGATGGATACCCCAGTCAGGATGTTGGGTTCAAGTGCTGAACTCCAAGTATCAGACCCATACCTGCATATAGACACACCCTATCCTTCACTACAAACTCAATTGCATGCCATATTGCCTTGTTCATCTCTACCTTACACTATTGTGAACTGTCAATTGTCTTGGTTTATAATTTCTCTTAACTGTAAACTAATTTCTTTATTAACTGTCAGGTACCGAAACCTGAGAACACACTTGTGACACTCCCCATTCCTGTCATTATGACACATCACTCACACACACAATTTGTTGACTGAACTGTCAACCTGAGAGTCCTTGAAAACCTGAGTATATGTATATATGTATGTTGATATTTATTTCATGTTTGGGTGATTGGTGAGAGGCTTGTGTTTTGATTTGGGATTTCGGATTCGAGAATGATTTCATTAACCTGAGATTTCCTAACACCCTTTTTATGGAGATGTCATCTTAATTTGAACTGATTCCAGGTTTTCCTTTAAGACTGAAAACCAAAGTACATTGTTTTGCATACTGAAACTGATTTCCTGGTTAGTTTGATTACACTTTCCTGTTTTACTGATGCTTAATCGAGTAGGTTAGTTCACTCACAAATTGTTAACTGAAAGTAAATTGTTAGGTTAGTTTTGATTTTGTTTTACGATGGGGTCTGTGATTTGGGAGTTAGGTTGGTTTCCTGTCACATCCAGAAAACTGAAATTGATTCCAGTTTCCCCTTCTTAACTGATATTTATTTCCTTCCTTCCTTTTTTTGAACTAATTCTCTTAATAGTTCACTGTCACAGGAACACACCACTGCCACCAGCACACACACCATGGACTGGTTTTTCCTTCCTCATTAACTGAGCTATGACTCTCTATATTTTCCTCTATGTCATACACAAAATCTGAGAACCTACAAGCCACAGATATCATGTATGTACACACACTGTTTTCATATCATTGCACACACAGGTATCTATATTCCTATTCCTATGTGACACTACACCATGCTACCTTGTTTGTCATATACACACACACATGTTTGTACACACCACTAACACTCTCATGACACTAACTCACTCACAATTCCATGATATACACACACACACACACACACATGTACACAATCATATTTCCTTTTTCCAATCCTTCTATATATATATATATGTATATATGTATATAGATATACATCTATGTATAAACCTATCTATATATCTATGTGGGTAGGTGTCTATGTATATATCTATGTACCTATATATATCTATGTATGAATGCATAAATGTATGTATCCATGTATATATAAATGAGGTGTATATTCATATATGTATCCTAATTTATGTGTGTATTATATATATATTTGATATATAATGTATGAGTGATATAGATAGTGTAGCCTATACCTTCCATTTCACCACCATGTTCACACACATAGACCCTTGCATGCTAACTTCCCTCTCTCTATTTACATAATGTAGATGTAATATTGTGTATATATGTAAGCCCATACATATATATATATATATATATATATATATATATATATATATATATATATATATATATATATATATATATATATATATATATATATATATGAATTCATTATCAATAGCTAGATGTAATGTGCCTTGGTGTGATGGCTTGTGTTTGTCTTGTATAGCCTTGTGATTGGTGTGTGATTGCTAGACTAGGCTTGGTTAGGCCTAGTGAGACTTGTTAGACTTGTTTGGCTTAGGCTTGACCTAGTTTAACAAGTATAGTTGACTGAAGTTGACCAAGTGTTGACTTTAGTCTAGTTTGACCTAGACAGCATGCAGACGTATTGTAGAGTACTATTATCATCCCCTGTATACATCTTGACTTGTGTTGCTCTAACTAGGAGTCAGATACCTCATCTCGGACAGTACATTTACTTCAGACATTCAGATACGAGGCGAGTACATTCTCTGATCATTTCATATCCTGCTTAGAATTATTTCCTGCATTAAATTACTTTACTTGATACTGTCACGTTGGTCACACGAATTAGTACTATATGGATCCCTTCTTGAGATATTATCCCTTCAGGGAGCATCGGGTACTCTATGTTCTGTGCGTTTCACTTATATGGCGTATCATATGCTTCTTTGGTTCTTTGATCACTTGTGACATATACTCAAATGATCACAGAGTCTTCTCTGAATCCTTATCCCATTTATTGGGTCTATCAGAATCCCCATTTATGGGACTACTATGTACCACCCTTCGGGGGCTTATCACCCTTTGGGGGCATATCACCCTTCGGGGGCTTATCACCCTTTGGGGGCATATCACCCTTCGGGGGCTTATCACCCTTTGGGGGTATATCACCCTTTGGGGACTTACCACCCTTCGGGGGCTGTTACATAGAATCATAACATAACCTGGTTGGATCCTTGTGTATTAGTTGGGGGTACGGGGGAGTATAAATAGCCATGTGAACAATTCCAAAGTAGAATAGCCATGTACGCCTCTTTAGTATAGCCATGTACAAATCAAGTCGTTCACATGTCGACTTTGTTCTCCGAATCACTAGTCACTGGTAGCTCTCTACTTATAGTAGATATTTCTATTATAGTTCTCTCTCTGTTTACATACTGTATTTCCTTCAGTATCTATTCTTACTTTACTGCATGATTATATTTTTTAACCTGCTATGAACTGTTGAGATGTATTGTGCTCGCTCTCGTCCTGACTGGACCTATTGAAAATTTTACAGAGGATGATAAGGAACCCTGCACCCCTTACTTGGAGCTTGCCTAGATGACACTCGCAACCTGGACCCCTGGGGAGGTTCAGGCAACTGCTCAGGATGATACCTTGTATAGTGTAGATAGCTTAGACTGTCCTTTCTTTTCATGTTTAGCTGTTGTCTTATTTTCAGAGTTGTATATTTTAGAGATGTTGAGACTTGTTATTTCTTTCTGCTGTACCTCAGTTGAGGATTTCTTATCTATTTTCCATCATGCTACATTCTACCTTAGATTGTGATTGAGTTGTACCTCTGTGTTGGCCTCCTTATGGAGAGTATTCATATTATGTTAGTTATAGTTCATGACCTAGAACAGCGTTCTACCGCCGACACTGTGGCGTAGGCTGGGCGCTGTTACGTTCTCGTACCCTCACAGTGGGTGCGGGTCGTGACACATTTTTAGTGGTGGCCCATGCAGGTCGAGTTTATGTAGTGGTATTCGAACTAGAGTATCACTACAGCCTGCAGTAGGATTAGGATAATTTTTGGAGGTACTCAATCACATTAGGAAAAACTCTTAATCAGATTCTTTTTGTCTAAAATTGTTGCTTATTGACTTCCCTTTGAATATAAACTGTCCTTCTTTGAATTTTTGCTTCATTCTCGGAAATTGCTTCTTGTTTTGACCTGTTTTCATGATGGTTATGAAGACACGATCTCATCACTTCGGTTCGGAGAATACTATCGAGAGGCTGGCCACCTCTCGTCCTGTTCATCAGGGCCTCGAGACCGCAGCTCTTATTGTGCCGACTCAGGTTGGCATTTCTGATACATTGGAGGTGCACCTCTGTCTGTACAGAGACTTTTCCCTTTATTTTCGATTTTTCTTAGCAGCAGCGATTCATGCAGCATCAGCAGCAGAGATTTATGCAGTATCAGCATCAGGCTGGAGGAAACCAGCAGGGCGAGCTATCGTCAGGACAGTCGAGGATGCACAGACCGTTGGAGATCTTGCTGCAAGTTCTGTTCTTCTCAATTCCATTCCCGCAATTGTCTTTTATAATTACCTTGAAATCCGATTCCATATGTTCCTTGTTGATTGATTAATTTTGTCATGTTACTCTTTTGTTGTGTTTGTTTTTCTTCTGAGAAAATCATATAGGCTAGGTCGCCTAAATCATGGGATCTAGAATCCTCGATAGTCGTGTTAGTTGGCATAGTGAGGACATGTAGTCAGATTTTGGATGTATTCTCGGGTATGAGAATTTAAGGTTTTCGCCGTCGCATGCGACAGTGCGAAAATTTTAAATA
Organism: Iris pallida; assembly: GCA_029216955.1. Classification (NCBI taxonomy): domain Eukaryota; kingdom Viridiplantae; phylum Streptophyta; class Magnoliopsida; order Asparagales; family Iridaceae; genus Iris; species Iris pallida. The sequence continues at coordinate 7,116 of JANAVB010000644.1, read as the reverse complement.
CCATGAACCTAGAGGTACGTACCTTAGTCAAGGACTCTGTGATTATCGTAGCCTTGCTCACTAGCATGATGAAGACTCTGGACAACATGATTTTGGACAGACGCATATGATTAACAGATTGTATCTTGAGAAGGTTTAAACATTATACCCTTTTGATTGTTATAAATGACTTAGGAGTTGGGATATTTAGTTTTGTAGAGCTTATTCATAGGTAGTTCCTTCATAGTATAATGGTATGATGACTTGTAGAGTGTCTGTACCCTAGAGGAGATAGTTAGCATTGGTGTTAGAATAGTAACCCATTGCAGATAATTCTCATGTTATCTATAATACCAACCAGTTACACATAGGATATTAGTATGCCTTACAGCCTTGATGATTATTACTACTTTCCCTTACCTTTTCCAGTGAGGCACCCATGACCAGAGCCTGCCTTTGAGTATAGTTGTAGTTTCACCTAAGACCGAGAGGTCTATTTGCATAGATAGATTGCAGATGATATTGGCATATGGGATATAGGTTAGTTGGTATCTATAGGCCATTGTTGTATAGGATTATAAACATGTTGTTTAGCCTATACTTGGTTCAGTTTTTCATTTTAGTTAAGTTCTCTTCGTGTTGAGTTCCTTTGTGTTGATCACCTTTATAGGCAGTGTGCAGACCCTTCACTAGATACCATGTCCCCTTGATTCAGACCATTCATCCTTAGCCTACTTCTAAGCATTGTTTCAGACCCTTATAAGTTTAGTCTTCCTTAACCCTTGGTTGATCAGTCATGTATATATATAGATGATATACTTAGGATATATGTGATGGGTTGTTGTTCTTGTGCATATATATATATATGTGGTATTTGGTATTCATGTGCTTAGCTTGTAGGTATTTAGTTATAGGTGACTTGATAGGATTGGGAAGTTAAGAGCTAGTCTATTATAGAGTTTCTCTTTTGCTAAATTCTAGTTGCCAACACCTAGATAGCTAGCATAGGTAAAACCCTAAGAAGTTGACCAGTTGATGACCAAGTACTTGGATGTTGAGAAATTGACTAGTGATTGACCCTTGACTATGTTTGACCTAGAAGGGGGTGCGATCATCTTAATTTCGAGGACGAAATTTTTATAAGGTGGGTAGGATTGTAACACCCAGTTTTCCAGATGAGGGTAATTTTAAAATTTTGAAATTATAATTATTAATTATTGATATCTATCTCATATTATGATTTTTGATGATTTTTAATTAATTTTAAACTATTTAAAATCATGACTTGTAATTTTGGTATTTTGCTAGTGAAACCGTAGAGACTGTCTACCCTAGAGCCTAGCCATGTGATTAGGGTATTTCATTTATCATTTTTTTAGTTTAAGGGTATTTTGTCATTTTTGAAATATTTGAATTTAATATATATTATTTGGGATTTAAAATGATTATTTAGAATGGTGTGATTTAAATATTATTTAATCAATTGTCTTGTGTTATGTTTAGCCCTAACCTAGATTAGTCATACCTAGTCTAGTTAGCCATGGTTAGTAATCGTTAGTATTGGGTTAGTTGAGTTAAGTCATGATTAGCTAAAATGAAATAGGTTGCATTAAGTCTAGTGTGAAGCCTAGGTTGTAGGCCCTTGATTAGACTTGATGGATTGATAGCCATTGGATTCACCCCAAAAACCCTAACCCTAACTTGGTGACCAGCCTAGGGACCCCCCCTTGCTAAAGCCTCTCTCAAAGTTTGTGCCTCCTCTTTATTCTTTTCCCCCATTTTCTAAGGAAAGGTTTGTTCTCCATTAAAAATTCTTCATAGTTTATTCAATATTAGTCCATTTTCATTGAAACTTCTTCCATTGTAACCTAATTAGTGTCCCCCTACTGTTGGTGGAGGCTATTCTCAGGTTTGATACAATTTGGAGCCATTGGCTAGCTTGAGGAGATCTCACTTTTGGAGCTTTTCTTTGTGAAGGAACACACATAGGTAACTTTCTATTCCCTCCACCAAATCTCGATTTCTTTGTATGGATAGGAAGCCCTAGGTGTCCTCTCTCTGTTGGTATAGGCATTGTTAGGTTTCGTGTCCAATACGTGTCCGTATCGGACACGTATCAATGGATACACCTATGTGTTTGATGAAATGCCACAGTGGGCATTTCATCCTCGTTTTCTGTTTCTATTTGAATAGAAAATTTGGGTTTGATGTTGTTTATTGGTTTCCTATTGACTGAGGTAGTTGTGGTGTCGTGTCGCATCGTATTGGACACGTGAACACGCTGGTTCACGCGTACCGCACGCGAGAGCAGTGCCCTACTGCTCGGGGGGCTTTCATCCTTGCACGCGCCACGTGGCGGGCTGCCACTTGGCATGGAGATGGGGGCATGGACACGTGTACTGGATTTATACTGCACAGTATCAGCCGAGAAATTGACACTGATACACACTGTTTTCTCTTGACACGACTCACGTGGACACGATACAGACACAGGTACACGTCCCCCTAGTCTAGGCGTACGTGTGTGCACGACCGCGTGTCCCCACGTGGCTTGTGTCGTACGTTTGACACGCGTGCACGATACTGTTGTATGCACAGTTTGTGTCTGTGTTCGTGTAGCTATTTGGACACTTCGTGTCCAGTTTCCTGGACACGAATGGACCCACATAACACGTATTAATGTGGGGGACACGTATGTACACCTGTTTGAACTTGATTTGTTTTTTTTTGTGATTATTGGGTTCAGAATTGAAATTCCTGATACACTGAGATTGATTGGGATTTTTCCTGATTTCAAATTTGATTTTCTTGATTCATATTGTAATATTTTTACTATGGTGTAGGTTTGATGTTAGTGATGAGTTTTGAATTTGCAAATTGGGTTTGGGACTGCTATGTTCCTGTGAATATTCTGAAAACCTGAGTTGGTTATTAATGCCTGAGAATGGGTTGTTTAGCCAAGATACCCTTGTGTATCATTCCCCTAACTTGGTATCTGTCCTTTACTGAGATTTAGATGTTTAGCCCATCATGTATGCTTACTTCTCATTTGGTATCAGTTGATACATCATATGTTCAGTCCCTTTGGACATGGTATCAACCTTGCAACTATGAGTCCACTGGATGTTGTGTGCCTATCTAATTTCAGACCCTTGATCAATATTAGCCTACTGCAAACTTATTTGCTCAGACCTATACATGTTCAACCTTGTCCTTCATCAAATCCACATCTCCTAATTGATTCCATCATATGCTTTCCCTCTATGTTCTGTCTTGCATCATGTGGCCATCATTGTTCAGTAGATGGATACCCCAGTCAGGATGCTGGGTTCAAGTGCTGAACTCCAAGTATCAGACTCATACCTGTATATAGACACACTCCATCCTTCACTATAAACTCAATTGTATGCCATATTGCCTTGTTCATCTCTACCTTACACTATTGTGAACTGTCAATTGTCTTGGTTTACAATTTCTCTTAACTGTAAACTAATTTCTTTATTAACTGTCAGGTATCGAAACCTGAGAACACACTTGTGACACTCCCCATTCCTGTCATTATGACACATCACTCACACACACAATTTGTTGACTGAATTGTCAACCTGAGAGTCCTTGAAAACCTGAGTATATGTATATGTATGTTGATATTTATTTCATGTTTGGGCGATTGGTGAGAGGCTTGTGTTTTGATTTGGGATTTCGGATTCGAGAATGATTTCATTAACCTGAGATTTCCTAACACCCTTTTTATGGAGATGTCATCTTAATTTGAACTGATTCCAGGTTTTCCTTTAAGACTGAAAACCAAAGTACACTGTTTTGCATACTGAAACTGATTTCCTGGTTAGTTTGATTACACTTTCCTGTTTTACTGATGCTTAATCGAGCAGGTTAGTTCACTCACAAATTGTTAACTGAAAGTAAATTGTTAGGTTAGTTTTGATTTTGTTTTGCGATGGGGTCTATGATTTGGGAGTTAGGTTGGTTTCCTGTCACATCCAGGAAACTGAAACTGATTCCAGTTTCCCCTTCTTAACTGATATTTATTTCCTTCCTTCCTTTTTTTGAATAATTCTCTTAATAGTTCACTGTCACAGGAACACACCACTGCCACCTGCACACACACCATGGACTGGTTTTTCCTTCCTCATTAACTGAGCTATGACTCTCTATATTTTCCTCTATGTCACACACAAAATCTGAGAACCTACAAGCCACAGATATCATGTATGTACACACACTGTTTTCATATCATTGCACACACAGGTATCTATATTCCTATTCCTATGTGATACTACACCATGACACCTTGTTTGTCATATACACACACACACACATGTTTGTACACACCACTAACACTCTCATGACACTAACACACTCACAATTCCATGATATACACACACACACACACATGTACACAATCACATTTCCTTTTTCCAATCCTTCTATATATATATATATATATATATATATATGTATATATGTATATAGATATACATCTATGTATAAACCTATCTATATATCTATGTGGGTAGGTGCCTATGTATATATCTATGAACCTATATATATCTATGTATGAATGCATAAATGTATGTATCCATGTATATATAAATGAGGTGTATATTCATATATGTTTCCTAATTTATGTGTGTATTATTTGACATATAATGTATGAGTGATATAGATAGTGTAGCCTATACCTTCCATTTCACCACCATGTTCACACACATAGACCCTTGCATGCTAACTTCCCTCTCTCTATTTACATAATGTAGATGTAATATTGTGTATATATGTAAGCCCATACATATATATATATATATATATATATATATATATATATATATATATATATATATATATATATATATATATATATATATGAATTCATTATCAATAGCTAGATGTAATGTGCCTTGGTGTGATGGCTTGTGTTTGTCTTGTATAGCCTTGTGATTGGTGTGTGATTGCTAGACTAGGCTTGGTTAGGCCTAGTGAGACTTGTTAGACTTGTTTGGCTTAGGCTTGACCTAGTTTGACTAGTATAGTTGACTGGAGTTGACCAAGTGTTGACTTTAGTCTAGTTTGACCTAGACAACATGCAAACGCATTGTAGAGTACTATTATCATCCCCTGTATACATCTTGACTTGTGTTGCTCTAACTAGGAGTCAGGTACCTCATCTCGGACAGTACATTTACTTCAGACATTCAGATACGAGGCGAGTACATTCTCTGATCATTTTATATCCTGCTTAGAATTATTTCCTGTATTAAATTACTTTACTTGATACTGTCACGTTGGTCACACGGATTAGTACTATATGGATCCCTTCAGGGAGCATCGGGTACTCTATGTTCTGTGCGTTTCACTTACATGGCGTATTATATCCTTCTTTGGTTCTTTGATCACTTGTGACATATACTCATATGATCACAGAGTCTTCTCTGAATCCTTATCCCATTTATTGGGTCTATCAGAATCCCCATTTATGGGACTACTATGTACCACCATTCGGGGGCTTATCACCCTTTGGGGGCATATCACCCTTCGGGGGCTTATCACCCTTTGGGGGCATATCACCCTTCGGGGGCTTATCACCCTTTGGGTGTATATCACCCTTCGGGGGCTTATCACCCTTTGGGGACCTATCACCCTTTAGGGGCTTACCACCCTTCGGGGGATGTTACATAGAATCATAACATAACCTGGTTGGATCCTTGTGTATTAGTTGGGGGTACGGGGGAGTATAAATAGCCATGTGAACAATTCCAAAGTAGAATGGCCATGTACGCCTCTTTAGTATAGCCATGTACAAATCAAGCCATTCACATGTCGACTTTGTACTCCGAATCACTAGTCACTGGTAGCTCTCTACTTATAGTAGATATTTCTATTACAGTTCTCTCTTTGTTTACATACTGCATTTCCTTCAGTATCTATATCTTACATTACTGCATGATTATATTTTCTAACCTGCTATGAACTGTTGAGATATATTGCGCTCGCTTCCGTCCTGACTGGACCTGTTGAAAATTTTACAGAGGATGATAAGGAACCCTGCACCCCTTACTTGGAGCTTGCCTAGATGACACTCGTAACCTAGACCCCTGGGGAGGTTCAGGCAGCTGCTCAGGATGATACCTTGTATAGTGTAGATAGCTTAGACTGTCCTTTCTTGTCATGTTTAGCTGTTGTCTTATTTTCAGAGTTGTATATTTTAGAGATGTTGAGACTTGTTATTTCTTTCTGCTGTACCTCAGTTGAGGATTTCTTATCTATTTTCCATCATGCTACATTCTACCTTAGATTGTGATTGAGTTGTACCTCTGTGTTGGCCTCCTTATGGAGAGTATTCATATTATGTTAGTTATAGTTCATGACCTAGAACTGCGTTCTACCGCCGACACTGCAGCGTAGGCTGGGCGCTGTTACGTTCTCGTACCCTCACAGTGGGTGCGGGTCATGACAACTTGTCTAGGTCAAAACTAATGATGGAAGTTTCTAGAGTTTGGCATTTCTTGTGCTCCAAAATTAAAGCTACAGAAGAGTATATTTTATGATCATGAATAAAAGTAGAAAATATATAATAACCAATATATAACTCAAACAATATATATATATATATATATATATATATATATATATTTATATATATATATATATATTAAATATATATATATATATATATATATATATATATATATATATATATATTTTTTTTAATATATATATATATATATATATATAATTGTTCTGTACTTTTATATATAGAATAAATATGCAAACCTCCTATAAAATTATTCTGTACTTTTATAATCAATGGCAAACACGATGGCGACTCTGCTGGGGACTAACTTCTTCACGACTGAGGAGTTGGTGACGCAATCGGACGAAGCCAAACTTGGCTCCATTCAGCAAATACTGGTCGCCCGGTTCGACCAGCAGGCGTTTAAAGAAATGCTCTCCGACGGGAGCGCTGGCCAGGTCTAGCGGCGAGCCCGTATGAAGAAGGTCCGCAAGGAGTGGAGGTCCAAATCATTCGCTCCTTCCCAAGCTCTCGAAGGAGTACTCTCTGTTGCCCAAGAGGGCGGAGAAGACCCTCTTGCGGCCCCACATCAGACCATAGAGGAC